>ONZH01019019.1:0-90851 GCA_900303285.1 Rhinella marina | reverse complement strand
AAAAGAGGTGCCGGGGGCCGGATAAATGGCCTCAGGGGGCCGCATTCGGCCCGCAGTTTGGGGACCCCTGCTCCACAGTATTCACGGCAAATGCGCCGTGAATACTGAAGTAGATTCACGGGCAGGGTTCTTTTCTACCGGACGCTACGGGCGGCAGAAAAAACCACCCTGTTTTTACGGACTGTCCATGAATTTACGGATGGTTGGCAACCTGCATCCATGGTGCTAGCAAATGTTTTACTGGGAGTAAACAGAAAGGGGTTAATGTCGCTGTAAAAGGGAGTAACCCCCTAATGGATGGAAAGGATGGTGCCTTATCTAAATAGATATCCAGGGATGGTGACCGTGTGAACTGATATAGTGCACAGGAACATGTGGAGGGTGCTCGGTCCATTGACAGGATAAATAAGGCTCGTATCAAGGTGAATAGTGCTATGGTATGGTTTATGGCACGGAACGATGCACTGGGAAATTTTGGGAGGGAGATGGAATGTATTTGAACACTTTGGGGATCGACTTGTGGTGTCTTGAACTATAGTGTGGAATTGAAACTGCTTTAGATATCTAGAGAAACAAACAGGCCTAAAGGGGTCATCCCATGACTAATGTAAACATGAAACAACAAAACTAACAAAGCTAGAACCAGCCCTGTCCCTCACATGGATCCAGAGACCTCCCCATTCATTGCTCTGCTAGATTTATATCAAGCTGACAGCTCAAGGCGAGTGTCTTTTTTGCTGCAGCTAAGGGGGCGTGTCTATGCTATCCCTCTCGCAATTTGAGAGGCAGTTGAAAGATGAAACTTGTGCGGCCAACTCAGTGAACAGGACAAAAAAAATAAGCAAAAAAAACAAACAGCAGGAGGAGCTAAACAGATGTCACTGTATATCTCAGTGGCTACGCTAAATGTTTAATGACATGCAAATACAAAAGTATTCAGATCCAGGTGCTGGTTTGAAAAATGTAGAATATTTTTCATGGGACAACCCCTTTAAGGTCTTAAGCTTGTTCATTGGTGGTGCTGAAAGGTCCTCAAAGATGGTGGAATGGCAGGTTGTGGATGATAGGAGGACCCCAAGGATGGGGCTGTTCTCTCATGATTGGTGGAATTTTGGCGGAGCCTGCTGGTCAAGCTCGGTGGATCTTTAGATGAGCTATGGCCCATGTTTGTTGGGATACTGGATAATGTGTGGAGCATGGAATAATGTGTCTATTAGTGGTGCCTCTCATATTTTATAAACAGCTGCTGTGGCCAATTTAATCCATCTAAATGTCCGTGTCTTATTTTAGGGAAAATGGGTGAACATTAAGGTTGGGTTCATGAACCAAAAACCAATATCATGGTCAAGTCTAATGCATCATGACAGTGTAATACGAGCCGGAATATGGCAGATCTGGGTGACAACTCCCCGGTACCCCATGATTGTGTTAGCAGGATGCCAATCAGAGGGCAGAGAGAGCTCCCTCCCTCTATTTAATTGTTCAGGTGCCACAAATGCTAACGCTATTGACTGCGTTATCTGAAGAAATAAGCTGCTGAGGTCAGAGATATCTCAGATCCCAGCAGTGAGAGCTGGGTGCCAGCCATTCATCCAATCATCACTCATGTAAAAGGACCTTCAAAAACAAGAGGACTTGTCACTGTGCCTTTAATAGTTTGCCTGGGACATTTATTCATTCTAATATTAACAGAAATCATAAACCTTTACACAGCCCACAGCCATGACTAAATTAGCTTCCTGCATCCTACAGAGTCACCCACAATAGTATTAGGTTGGCATTTAAAATTAGGTCAAAATAGCAAACAAAATGATGATATAAACTTAAATCCATGTACGGAAAGTTGTGAAGGGACTTTTCCCCTTCAGTGGGGTTCAGTTTGGGGTTTACTGAAGGCAGACATCAGCACACAGCATTCTGACGTTGTGTAGTTTCTCCAGCAGAGGACGCTGTAGGAGGGGCTTGTGCTCTATAGTCCTTGGGGTTTTCTCTGTATAGCTAACTTATTTTACGTTGACCTGGCCACTTTCTAAGGAGGGAGGGTGGGATTCAAATTTTTAACAACAGGTTCCCTACTCAACGGCGGACACGCGGAAGCCGCCAGAGCACCGGATTGGGACCCAGCCGGTAACACGGTTCTTTGATCATGTTGTCATTTTAACAACCGGATCTGGAGAACTGGAGGAAACTAGCTGAATCCTATCCCTGCGCAGCGCCCGCCTTGCAATTTAACATTACTGCCCACATTATCTTTAATCAGTTAAAATGTTTGGGCAAGTTTTCAGTGTTTTTTCTCATTGGATGGACTCACAGAATCAGGGAAGGTTAAATATTTGCGAAATATTTACTTGTTAAAGAGGTGGTTCTTCACTGGGGATGTGTCAGAGTTGGTAACACATGGAGGTAGTAGGTTGCTCCCTAATCAACTTCTTTGCTGCCTTCCATACAGTGTATTCAGAAAGTCTTCGGACTCTTTCACTTTTTTCACATTATCTTACAGTATGTTGCTTGCGCTCAAAACAAAAAAGAAATCAATTTTTTTCCCCATCATTCTGCACCGAATAACCCATAATGAAAACAGAATGTTAGAAATCTTTACTAATTTATTTAAAAAGAAAAACTAATATATTGAATTGTCATAAATAGACCCTTGATAGAGGTTGTGTCACGAAACATATTCTATATTTTTCAAACCAGCACCTGGATCTAAATACTCTTGTAATTGCAATTGAGTTATTCAATAAAATGTATCTGTATAGCGCCACCTGCTGTTTGTTTGAGCCAATCAAACGTGCTCAGTTTAAATCTTCAACTGTCTGATAGGTGCGGGTCCCACCTACACCGAGAACAAAACCAGAAAGTTGTGGAGGGCGCACTGCACATGCGCAGTCGCCCTCCATTCATTTCCTGAGGCTGCCAAAAATAGCTGAGCGCATGTTCGTCTATTTCCTTCAGCCCCATAGAAATGAATGGGATCGGTGGCCACGCAAGCACGGTGCACTTCCATTCACTACTATGGGGAGAGAGCTTGGTGGTGGCCAGACCCAGGGTTCTCCAGCCACCACCTTTCCCGCTCCATTCTCGGTGTAGGTGCAGGTCCCAGAGGTGGGACCGACACCTATCAGACAACGGGGGCATATACTAGCGATATGCCACCACGGTCTCAGTTGGGAATACCCTTTTAAGTACTTAGTTGAAGTACCTTTGGCAGAGATTACAGCCTCTAGTATTCATGGGTATGATGCCACAAGGTTTTCCCACCTGGATTTGGGGATTTTCTGCCATTCATCTAGAATGGAACAAACTTCCAGCAGAGGTGGTTGATAAATCCACAGTAACTGAATTTAAACATGCCTGGGATAAACATGTATCTATCCTAAGATAAAAACAAAAGGATAATAAAAGGGCACACTAGATGGACCAGGTGGTCTTTTTCTGCCGTCAATTTTCTATGTTTCTATGTTTCTATCTCTGCAGATTCTGTCAAGTTCTGTCAGGTTGGATGTGGAATGTTGGTGGACAGCCATTTTCATTAAGAATATCTCTGTACTTTGTTTCAACTTTCCATCAATTCCAACCAGTCTCCCTGTCCCAGCCACTGAAAAATACCCCCAGATCTGATGTTGCCACCACCATGCTTCATTATAGGGATGGTATTGGCCAAGTGATGAGCAGTGCCTGGTTTCCTCCAGACATGGCACTTTTGAGGCCAAAAACTTCAATTCTTGGTTTCATCAAACCAGAGAATTCTGCTTATCTCAGAGTGAGGGTCCTCTGGGTGCTTTTTTGGCAAACTTCAGGCAGGCTTTCATGTGTCTTTGAGGCCTTAGGTCTCATGCACATGGCCGTTGCAATTTGCAGTCTCCAATGCGGGTGCCGTGGACAAATCAAGACCCATTCAACTTGAATGGGTCTGTGATCTGTCTGACCGCAAAAAAATAGAACCATTCTGCATATAACCTGGCCTCCTTTCTTCCTGCACTGCTACACTGCACCAACATCCACAGTTGCACCAAGGCAACCTTCCTGGCAACTCAAAACCATTAACACCAAGGGCCCCCCAACCTACACCAGGCAGGATACCCTGAGAACCAGGGCATTCCTTGAAGGGAATAACAGGTGTACCCTTCCCATAACTACACAGCCCAGGGGATCTAATTGAAAAACACTGACAGCATTATGTCTGTTATTATACAATACATTCCAGAACTATATGGGTTACATAGCATCATAACTCAATATAATGCTATGCGATCCTATCAGTGCAACGTAGATCTGGACAGGAGCTCTCTCAGACACACGCTGCAAGTTCAATGCATTGAACTTGCTCATGTGAAACCAGCTTTATGAAATTTAATGGGTTATTCCCATCTTAGACAATGGGGGCATATCGCTAGGATATGCCCCCATTGTCTTATAGGTGCGGGTCCCCCTCTGGGACCCGCACCTATATTGAGAACGGAGCCTCAAAAGTGAAGGAGGGCGCACTGCGCATGCACAGCCGCCCTCCATTCATTTCTATTGGACCGCCGAAAATAGCGGTGGGACCTGCACCTATAAGACAATATGCCCCCATTGTATAAGATGGGATTTTAAAGAATGGAGGTCCAGTCCACATAATAGTGCTGCATTACCGGCAGCCATTTGTCACTGCATAACGTAAAATAGAAATGTATAGTTACAGTGATATATTATATATGCTGTAGAGATATATGTTGCAGTCTTAAAGTAAACAAAATTGATCATTAGACATTAGAGATTTAAAAAAAAAGTTATGGCTGTCAGAATATGGCGATGAAAAGCTTATTCTTTAAAGAATTACAGCATAAGAAAAACTACTTATAGAAATCTAGTATCACTGTATTCATAATGACCCAAACAATAATGTTAACACATCAGTTTTAGCTCACAGTGAATGCTATAAAAGTGAGCCCCTTCAGACAAAAATGCAGGAATTGCATGGGGGGCAGGGGTTTACATTTTTTCCTATGAAGAATACTTTTCCTATTTTCTATTATATGATATAGTAAATTAACCCCTTTAAGACCCAAGATTTTTTGTTTTTGCTTTTTTATTTTTTACCCCCTGCTTTCTCTGAGCCTCTTCTCTATTTTTCAATTTACATAACTGTATCAGGGCATGTTTTTTGTAAGGCAAGTTGCACTTTCTATTGGCGCCATTAAATATTACATTAATGTTGTACATATGGGGAAGCTGGAAAAAAACTCCAAATGAATATTCTGCACGGGGGAACCATTGGGGCCCTGGGAGAATAGCGCTTCTTAGGAAAAGACTGTTAGATGCTGTCCTCACAATTAACCACAGCATCTGAGGGGCTAAATGTCTGTGATCGTCGTTATCACTGATCACAGACTTTGGGGCACATTTATTAAGCTCGACTTTCTTTAGAAGTGAGAAAAGACTGGCGTGTTTAAGGGTACTTTCACATTTGCGGCAGGGGATTCCGGCAGGCTGTTCTGGCGAGTGAACAGCCCACCGGATCCGTGCTGTCGCGGGTGCACATGTGGGGCTGGAACTACACTCCGGCCCATTCACTATAATGGGGGCGGGCCCGTGGATCCAGCCGCAGCACGGCAAACTTGCCGAGAGGCGGCCGGACCAAAACTAGAACATGTTGTAATTTTGGTCCGGCCGCCTCTTGGCAAGTTTGCCGTGCTGCGGCCGGATCCGCGGCCCGCCCCCATTATAGTGAATGGGGCCTGAGTGTAGTTCCAGCCCCACACGTGCACCCGCGGCAGCACGGATCCGGCGGGCTCTTCACCCACCGGAACAGCCTGCCGGAATGCCCTGCCTCAAATGTGAAAGTAGCCTAATAAATCAGCCTAATCTTATTAGGTTTAAGTCTGACCCCTAGTGGTTGTTTTCTTGTAAGACAAGTTCATATTCACTAAGACTTGTCTCATTGGCTTGTGCATTAAAAAAATTGTGCTAATGGCCGGGAAAAAAGTTACAACTCTGTCTTTCAATGCAAAAAATTGTGCAAGTTTCCCCTCAAAATAGAGAGGAAAAATAAGCCTGGTCAGGAATAGAGTACAAATGAGACTGAAAGGCGTACCAACATAAATCATATTGGAAATAAGGTGCAAAACAAAGACAACTCCAAGACTAGTCTCAAAATAAGAATTAGACAGAAAAGGAGCAAATGCCTAAACAGGCGTAAAATCACTTGGTAAATGAGGCTTAAAAAAATTAGAGTCTGAAACAGTTTTTGTCCTGAAAACATGCAGACATTATGGTAAATGTGCCCCATTATCTCCTGTGTCCGTTGTGTAAAGGGGTTAAATGGTGCGAAAACAAAACCAAAAAAATGGCCTCCGTGATGGGTTTAAGGGCTCATGCACACGGCCATTGCCAGGCCATGCTCGTATTGCAGCCCGCAAACAGCGAGTCCACAATATGCAGGCACCAACCATTTGTGCACCGCATCACGGATGCGGACACATTCAATTGAATGGGTTCGCAATCCGGAAGATGGGGTGCGGAACAGAGGCACATAACCCCATGGGAGCACTACAGAGCGCTTTTGACAAGGCTGAAGTTGGTTTCTTATTCGGCAGTTTCTTATTCACATCATTTGTATCTTTTGTTTTTATTTAAGAATGTTGAGGACACCATGCTTAACGTACAGCAGTTGAAGGTGGCATGAAAATACAAAATATGGGCACAAAATGGGCATCAAAGTGGGCACAAAGAAAATGTGATTTTAGGAATTAAATGAATTTGAGCCAGTGATCTCGCACTGCCAACATACAGAGGGTGATGCCCCGCATCAGATACAGTGGAGTTCAGCCTGGCCCGAACAGGTTCTGGGCATGAAAACTGGCATCAAAGTTGGCAGACGGCCATTGTTCACTGATTTGAATTAGTAACTGATGTTTTTAAGGGGTTAAATGAATTCGGGCCAGTGATCTCGCACGGAAAACATACACAGGGTGATGGCCCGCATCAGATATAGTGGGGTTCAGCCTGGACAGGTTCTGAGCATGAAAACTGCCATCAAAGTGGGCAGATGGACATGGTATCTGATGTGGGGCATCACCCTGTGTATGTTTCCCGTGTGAGATCACTGGCCCAAATTCATTTAACCCCTTAAATCACAGTTTCTTAGTGCCCACTTTGATGCCCATTTTATGCCCATCTTTTGTATTTTCATGCAGCTTTCAACTAATGTACGTTAAGCTCGGCTCACTGCAACTTTTTCTGTTACTGTTGATAAGGTGTCCTCAAAATTCTTAAATAAAAACAAAAAATGCAAATGATGTGAATAAGAAACTGACGAACCAACTTCAGCCTCGTGCGCTTTCGTGGGTTTTCTGTCTGTGCCTCCACACCGCAAACAAGTAAAACTTTTTCAAATTTTTACGGTGCGGACGGAACACAGACCTATTTAAGTTCAATGGGTCTGCATCTGTCTGCGCCAGCCACACGGAAAGAGCCCATGCATTGGGGATCGCAATTTACAGTCCCAGTGCACGGAACGGGCCACACACTTTCGTGTGCATGAGCCCTTAGCCTGCAGTAGAGAACGGAAGCGAGATTTGCACTGCTGAAACTGTCTGGATCACTGAATACAGGGTAACGGACTATAGCTGTGGGAAAGTAGGGATTTTTGGCCTCGATAGTATACATTTCTGGTCACTGACAGCAAGAAATGGTGTGAAATTAAAATACAAAGTAAATGACCAATTTACAGCTCAGTTCATGATAAAATAGCTAAGACTTGCAAGCCCGTGGTTTTATACTTAACATTTTTCCTGCGTTTTTTGTTTGTTATTTCAAAAATCGCTGTAGTCACATGTTGGCAAAGAGAGCAAATATAAACTGCACTACAAATGGTGTTGTGATGTTTGGTGCTTTTTTTGGGTTAGTGAGCTTTCGTTTTTGTTTTTTTGTTTTTTATGCAGCATACTCTAGCAGTGGCTATTCTTCCTCCATTTTTCCATAGGGTTCCCTATAGGAATGAAAAAAAAATTAAAAGCTATCGAAAAATGTATGGAAAAAATAAGCCACCCAAAAATGCTTGTACAAGCACAGTTAAATAATTACAAGCCACAAATGTGTGAATTAAAAGACAGTGTGAAGGAAGCGTGAAGCTGCTGGGTTTTAATAACGTTTTTAAGTGGTTTTGTGGTTGTTGTTGCAGGTGCTTATTGCAGTACTTTCTAGACAAAAAATGATAGCTCCAGATGTTGCATGAAAGTCTATAGGAAATATTCAACACGGGACAGTAGTAGCGTTTTTTCAACCTTGATTTTTTTTTTTTTGTCACTGATTATCTTGAAATTGCAGCAGGCTCACGCTCTGGGTCTGACTTTTTTCAGTTGGTTTTCCAAAGGTAGAATAGATACTGTGACTAGGTCCATATTGTAATTTTTGTAAAGTCTCTGTCTCCTAATCTTCATCTGTAGTTTGGTTTTCCACCACTAGGCAGCAGTATAAGACTTTACATGACACGTTACTTTAGATTTCCCATTGCAACACAAATTTCATTTCATTTTTCCTTGAGATTTAAAACTGGCTTGGAGAAACAGGACATTAGATGCTGTGTCATGAATCCAGGACAGGTCATTTTATTCGAGTGCATAAGTCAATAGTTGCAATAGGACATCACCAGTGGCGTAGCTATAGGGGTCGCAGCGGTCGCAGTTGCGACCGGGCCCCTAAGCCAGGGGGGCCCCGAGGGCCCCCCTTGCCACTTGCAGGGCCGCACCGCCAATTAGCCAGGTGCGGCGTGGCCCTGCAGAGGGAGATGAGCGCTTCCATTATGGAAGCGCTCATCTCCATAGTCATCTGTATCGCCGTCCTCAGGACGGCGATACAGATGACTGTATTGTACTGGGGCAGGGGAGGGAGAGGTGTCTCCCCTGCCCGTTCCTCTGATAGGCTGCAGGCACTAGGCCTGCAGCCTATCAGAGGCCGGCTCAGGCGGCGCGATGACGTCATCGCGCCGCCTGAGCCGTACAGCGCGGGACACAGGCCAGAAGAGGCCTGCATCGCATCGCTGCTGGAGGTAAGTATAAGTGTTAATTTTTTTTATTATTATTTTACTGCACATGGGGGCTTTGAGGGCATTTTACTGGCACATGGGGGCACTGGGGCATTTTTACTGGCACATGGGGGCACTGTGGGCATTTTACTGGCACTGGGGGCATTTTTACTGGCACATGGGGGCACTGGGGGCATTTTTACTGGCACATGGGGGCACTGTGGGCATTTTACTGGCACTGGGGGCATTTTTACTGGCACATGGGGGCACTGGGGGCATTTTTACTGGCACTGGGGGCATTTTTACTGGCACATGGGGGCACTGGGGGCATTTTTACTGGCACATGGGGGCACTGGGGGCATTTTTACTGGCACATGGGGCACTGGGGGCATTTTTACTGGTACTGGGGGCATTTTTACTGGCACATGGGGCACTGGGGGCATTTTTACTGGCACTGGGGCATTTTACTGGCACATGGGGGCACTGGGGGCATTTTTACTGGCACATGGGGCACTGGGGGCATTTTTACTGGTACTGGTGGCATTTTTACTGACATGGGGCACTGGGGGCATTTTTTACTGGCACAAGGGGGCACTGGGGGCATTATTACAGTCACTGGGGCCATTTTTACTGGTATGGGGGGCATTTTTCTGGCACATGGGGGCACTGGGGCATTTCTTACTGGCACAAGGGGGCACTGGGGGCATTATTACAGGCACTGGGGCCATTTTTACTGGTATGGGGGGCATTTTCTGGCACATGGGGGCACTGGGGCATTTCTTACTGGCACAAGGGGGGCACTGGGGGCATTATTACAGGCACTGGGGCCATTTTTACTGGTATGGGGGGCATTTTTCTGGCACATGGGGGCACTGGGGCATTTCTTACTGGCACATGATTTTGGGGGGAATCAATGGGGGGAACTTCTGGCGCATTATTGGGGCATTTCTTACTGGCACATAATCTGTGTGGTACTAGTGGCACAGTACTGGGGGTGGTAGGATGATTTGTCCAGAAGATGGGAGGATGATGGAAAAGTAGTAAACTAAGATTTTTTTCTGTCAAACTGCAGACATGAGAAATGGCTGAAAAATGGCGTCTGGTCTGAAAGGAGAAGATGAGGAAAGAGAAGATGTACATCCGAGGAGACGTCACTGGATGTACGAGGTATGAGGCGCTGTATTATACTGGATGTAAGAGGTATGAGGCGCTGTATTAGGCGGGGGGGGGGGATGGCAGGGGCCCAAGCTGAACTCTTGCACCAGGGCCCATGAGCCTTTAGCTACGCCCCTGGACATCACATACGTATATTTGTGCGCACACACCCACTGTTTGCCGATTTATCAGCCGTCATGTTACAGTGCACATTCCACAGATTGGTGGGGTTCATTTCTGAGTACAGTCTGAAGGCATACGTAAATCTAACTTTATGTCCAAGTTCAAAGGATTAAGAAATGTGCACAGTAATGTGTAAAGGGACTCTCTCCAGGCATATATGCGCTATCCAGTGGAGACCTAAACACATTAAAAAGCACCTAGTCATATTGATGTATGGATGATGATCTAATTGAAATAAACTGTGTACCTTTCTCAAAAAATGTGTCAGTTTTTTTATCTATAAACAGCACCACCCTTGTCTACAGGATATGTCTAGTATTGCAGCTGAACCCACTTGCCCATCATGGTGCTCCTAGATGGATGCAGCTGATCCCCCTGGATAGGCTCCGAAACAATAAAGGTGTATAGTTGAGGTAGGAGATGGAGAATAAGTCGAGTCCAGACCTTGATAAAGTTCAACAGCTTTACTTGCATCAACTTGTATCCAGACAATATTAAGGCTTTCTCTTGGTTCCAGCAGGCTTTGGCATAAACTGGCAGGCAAAGATGATTACTCTGCTTTCTCTCTCTCTGCTGTGCTAAACTCGGTATTCTGGCAGCTGGACTTTAGGTCTGTTCTGTTATCTCTGGAGTGGGGTGTCTTTGGCTGATGACCCCCTCATGATACTCTGTCTTTAGATCTGTAAGAAGTCAGGGTGCTCTATGAGCTACTTCTCTATGGAGAGACTCCTTCTGCAGCAGGGGAAACTTTCCCTTCGCTGCTATATCATGGGCATGTCAGGCTCTGACGGTGCCCTGGCTTAGACTGGACTCAATTAGAACTGCAACCCTCCTTTTGGTAGGAAATAGGACTAGCCCACTTCTCCCCAAAAGGGGGAGAATGGAATGGTAAGTTCCATTTTGTCTAAAGATAACTCTGCGATACACACTGTAATCTGCTGGTGAACCTGGTACAAAACAGTTTCATAATAGCATTATCAATGCACAGTGACAAAGGAACTGGAATCCATACACAGATGACATTACAGTTAGCAATAAAAGACAATAGCAGGGTGAAGAATTGTAATACCACTATGGAATATAACAGTTGCCCAAGACAAAAATCTTCAGGTGCCTGGAAATTATGTACAAAGAAAAAAATAGCAGCTTGTCAGAGTCTCCTGATTGCAGTGCAGCGGCTTCTGTCCCTGCCGTGTCCCTCTGAAAACTCCTTTAATGGAAGTGAGCTGCAATACCAGACAAAGTCAATGGCCAGCCATGGGACCAGATTTTTCACAATTGCAAAAGCAGAAGGTGCAACTACAACCATGCACAGAGCTGCCCTCATCACACCTCACACATGGCAGCAATCAAAGTGGTGAGTACTCTTGCCATGATTTTGCATTATGCAAAGGGCTGGACTAGCCATATACCCTACATGGAAATTTCCTGGTGGGCTGATGCCTAAAGGCCGGCCAGGCCCTTCTCACTGCCGATGTCCAGGTACATAATCTAATGGTCTCAGCATTCATTAACTTATGTACCTGGCCGGGGGCCACAAGCGCCATCCTAAATTCAGTTAGACAATACCTGTGGCCTGCATTGGAGATGCAAGTTGGAATATAGCACAATTTTTTATTTTTTTTTTTTTTGCTTATTTCCTTGGCCACTTCATACTACCTAGGGGACTATCGGGGTCAATAGTAGGGAAAGTCCAGGGAGCATGCTCAAATAGGGCCTGCTGACTCCTATGGCCAGTATCCCACCTCCTAAGCCCCTTGTTCTATATCTTAATTAGAGAAAACAAGAGGAGATAAAATGGCAGCTATTGATGGCCAGCACAGAGGGACAGCTTCTAGGGCAGTATATTTTGTTGCACTGTGGAATGTGTTTTTGCTGGGATGACAATTTGAGCTGCACTCCTGTATTGCTGACACCGCCTACTTGTGTTCCCCTGCCTCCTATTAATTTGTACCCGCCTACAACATGGGGTCCACTTTTACAGAGTAACTAAGTTTACAGTCCACCCCTGATTATGCACAGGCACAGCGCATAATGTACAGTGGCTGGGTCTGGGGTGGCCCCAACGCTACCCGAACACCGTTGAGGTGTCACCTTGTGTTCCTGCTCTCCGGAAAGGGTGCTAAGGCGTGGTGCACCCCAATGGGGAATAAGTTCAGAGAGTCAGGGTCTACAGTAACCCAGTATGCTTCATTACTGGAGGAATTCAGGTGCAAAACGATACATGTGAGGCATAGGGCTAGTTTCTCCAGTCGCCTCCCTGGCAAAAGAAGGATTTCATGCTGACAAAAGGCCTGACCTAGCTGTCTGTCCCCCTCTCTCTCTCTCTCTCTCTCTCTCTCTCTCAAGGCTGGTACTCTGGCCAAAGGCTGGGGATCCAGGGTCTGTGGCAGATTGCACTATGTATATGCTTGTGGCTATGTTGTACTGTGTATACGTTTGTGGCTATGCTGCGCTGTGCCTATGGTTGTAGCTATGCTGCACTGTGCCTATGTTTGTGGCTATATTGTATTGTGCATATTATTGTGGCTATGTTGTACTGTACATATGGTTGTGCTTATACTGCACTGTGTGTACGGTTGTTGGTATGTTGTACTGGGCACATGGCTGCGGCTATGCTGCACTGTGCATATGGTTTAGCTATACTGCACTATACATATGGTTGTGGCTATGCTGCACTGTGCATATGGTTGTGGGTGTATACAGTTGTGGCTATGTTGTACTGTGTGTATTCTCTTGTATGGTTGTGGCTCTCTTGTACTGAGCGTATGGTTATAGCTATTTTCTACTGAATATCCTTACTTGTGCTGATCACTGGAGGTCTTGGAGATACATAATGAATTAACTATCTAAAATAACAACAATAATTAAAAGCTAAAATAAAGTAAAATCAATGTAGGAGTTCTAGGGCTGCCTACAGACATTGTTATCTCTGCTCCCGCTGTTGTATCAATCTGATTTTTCTAGTATTGCTTTCAACAATGCGGCTCACAGTAGGACACAGTTGACATGTTTAATGTTCATTTGACATGAGTATAAATAAGAGATCACATATAAAAAGATCAAAGATATATAATCCGGACCAGTAGAAGGATCATAAACCAGGTAATAAAAATGTCTAGACACTGCATTATAGCCAGCTAAACAGGCCACGGACCACTTCAGATATGGCCCCAGGTGATCCTGGTATTGGAGCCAGGTCTGACCTTATTTTCACATGCAGGGAACATAATCTCTGCACATTGGGCACAGCATTATTGTTGTATTTACAGCTTGTAGCCATTTAAAGAAGACTTTTTTACATGTTCCTCAGTGGAAACAATCCAAATCCCATTATAATAATGAAGGTATTCCATGTACCCATTAGCTATGATCAAACATCTTCATCTCGAAAGACGACTGTGGGGAGGCCAAGAACAGATTAAAGTCTGCAGTCTAGACTGCCTGTTGCTTTCTCTGTCTTGCTCAGGCTTCACGTTGCTCTTCTTGGAGAGTCAAAGTCAGGTCAACCTTCAGTCTAACCAATGTTACACGGAAGATCTGTGACCTCTGTTGTCCCAGCTTGCTGGATATGCCAGATACAATAAATACTAAAAAGTTGTATCTCCATTGTACAGCTGAAAGTAATGACCAATTATTATTTACCAATGTTTGAAAAGAATATGCTACTAGTATGACACCTAATTACTAGATAATAAAGGGAACTGGTCATCAGAATTGACCTATAGAGCTATTTACATGTTCTTACTATTCATGCTCCCATCATTCAGAAACTGGTTTTGTTCAGGATTAAAAGTAGTGCCTTTGCATTAAAAGTCATCAGCTCCTGCAGTCATTGGGACGCTGGGCTGGATGAGGTGAGACATAGAGTCATACCCCACTATCCGGCCATCTTGCTCTCATAAACCTCCCTCTCACAGAAGTCCCCTTTAATTTCTTATGTCTTACAATCTTGCACAGGCGCAGAAGACCTCCTTGCGCTGCCAGGAACTTGACATGCACTATGAGTGGAGTTGTATACGTCCCTGAGTCACAGCGATCATCTGACATCAGTCCTAGTGAGTATGCTTAGTGGGTGCATAAAGCCAAGGGGTTTTCAAGTCCACTCACTGCGCATGTCAGGATGGCGACAATGCAAGGAGATCTTCTGCACCTGTGCAAGATTTTGCATGGCCAGGCCCTAACGTAAGAAAACCAAGGGGGTGTCTGTGAGAGGGAGGGGGGAGGTTTAGGAAAGTGAGATGGGTGGCATAGTGGGGAATGACTGCGTGACTCAACTTATTCAGCCCAATGCTCCAATGACTCCAGGAGCTACCAGTTGATGACATCAGGTACATTTTCAAACATGATATTTTAACATAAATGCACTAATTTTAAAGAGGACCGCTCCTGACATGCCTGTTTTAATAGCTTCATGCATTTCCCATGTAATAATAATTCTGGAGCATCTATTCTTATGTCTATGTTGTGCCATTCCTTTATTATTTCTACTAGAAGTTCTGAATGAATTGCTAGCAGTCTGCAGTAAGGGTACAGAGGGGTGGTAACCAGTTGGGGGTGTGTACCTGCACAGTCTCACTCTATCCAATCAGTGCTGCCATTGTCAGACTGTGCAGGTACACCCCCCTAACTGATTACCTCCCCTCTGTACCCTTACTGCAGACTGCTAGCAATTCATTCATAACTTCTAGTAAAAATAATAAAGGAATGGCACAACATAGAGCCATAAGAATAGATGCTCCAGAATTATTACATGGGGAATGCATGAAGCTATTAAAATAGGCATGTCAGGAGTGGTGAATGGTCCTCTTTAATCCTCAACAAAACCAGTTTCTGAATGATGGGAGCATGAGCAGTAAGAACATAAATAGCTCTACAGCTTAATTCTGATGACTGAACTAATGTCTAGAACTATTAAATACAGCTTATTAAAAGTGAATACATACAATTGATCGTTGATGATGTCAGAGAAACCCATGTGAGTTCAATTTCCAACTCTTAATGAGATTGTCCAGGTATAGAAGAAAAGTACCAAAAGTACCATTCGTCCATGAGATGTGGCTGGTATTGCAGCCCATTAAATAGTCCATTGAATAGGTCTGAGTTCTAATAGCAACCACAGTCCATGGACATGAGTGTTGCTGTTACATGAACAAAGCATTTTAAGTTTCTTTATGCTGCACTGTGATTGGTTATTTTAGGCAACAAGGCCAATTTTTTCAATCATACTGCTGTGGTCAATGTGGTGTGTTGCCACTTTTTGTCCTGTAATCTTTACTCTCATTCAGGACAAATCTACAGTGTCCTCTTTCATGGATAGACCCCAAATCAGAAAGTCGGTTTGGATGTGACCTTGACACTAAGGTCCGCTCTTAGGTACTGTAGTCATACATTCATGTTTTTTTTTTATCCAAAGTCAAGAGTGGATGCAAAAGAGCAAAAAATCTATATAGAAAAGGTTAAAGAGTCATAAGCTCACCTAAATATACTTGTGTAAACCCGGCCAGCTTAAAGGGCTTTTTTCACGACTAATAAAAAAAACAAAACAATGCTACAACCAGCCCTGTACCTCACATGGATCAAGAGATCTCCCCAGCTGGGGGGTGTGTCAATGCTCTCCCTATCACAGCTCAGGAGGCAGTTGAAGGATGGAACTGAGCGTATGCGGCCTTCTCAGACAGCAGGATAAAGAAATAAGAAAAAAATATATATCTCATTTTAGCTTGAATCTCAACAGGAAATTTAATACATTATTATCTCAAAAAGCATGACTGTCATGTTCCTAATGGCTCCCCATGGGTTGCCCCACGAAAAATATTCTACAGCTTTCAAACCAGCACCTGGATCTGAATACTTTTGTAATTGTATGTAATTAACAATTTTGCATAGCCACAGAGTTATTGAATAAAATGTATCTGTATAACACCACCTGCTGTTTATTCTTTTTCTTATTTCTTTGACCTGCTCACTGAGAAGAATAACTAGAAGCAATAGGTCAAAGGTAATTGCCGTTGCTAATTACACTAAAGTGCTAATATAATAAACAAATAGTGTACACTCTTTTCCACAAATAGGATAAAATATACCTTTTAATCAGATCAATTAAAATCCAAAAATTCAACAAACTAGGTGGTCGACGTCACCAACTGTATTTATAAATAGACACCAATTTGACAAAGTATATGACAATAGGTGGGTGATAGACTGAAAATTACTATCAGCCGAGCATCCAACCATGTGTCAAAATAGCAAGGAAAATGAACAATAGAAAAGTGTATAGTGATGTCTAGATATAGGTTGGAGCCAGATAAAATCCCTAATGCTCACATATAACCACCGGTTCCATACACCACAATTCTAATGTCCACCAATTGCCGTTATGCCCTTACAGTAAAAAAGACACAATCATCATGCATGTATTGCTTCCCACCCATTATCAGGTCAGAACCAGAGGAATTGGCTGGTATTGTTTCTGAAAATCTGGGACTATCCTGGCAAATTCAGGACTGTTGGCAACTATGAAGGAATAGCCTTAAATGAGTTCTCCCACAATACAAACATATCCCCTAACCACAAACTGGCCATCACCATAACTATAACAACCTGTTCTATAAATCTATTGCATTGTTTGTGGAAAAATGAATAATACAAGTATGTGATCACACAATTAAAATATGTATGACTGCCAGAATGCCGATCCAGGTAAAAACAAAAAATGATTTTGGCCGAAAATGGTCTGGTTTACACTTGGTTAGAGCCATGGAACCCTGGCCTTATTGATAGTTTCATCAAAACTAGTACCATTATTGACTACAGAATATATCTGAAAAGGTAATAAGTTCACAAGAATTAATGTCTACTTTGTCTGATAACCTGGACTCCTGACTTTTATCAAACATGTGTGTTGACATTTACATTATTAACCTCTGTACAAGTGCAAGGCAGAGACAGCATGCGATGGATTGTAGTTTCATAACAGCTTGCATGGCCACCACTGATATTACAGTATCCCGGAAGGAATACTGCAAAGGGTTCATTACTGCTATAAGAGTTAAATGTTATGATTTATTATGTATATGTACTTAATGGCACTGTATGGATTGGACAACATAACGGTAACTAATTGGCACACTGAATACAAGCCAACTGAATACTTATTTTAAATGATGTTCTCTCTCCATCATTTTGATATAGGGGATTATTGGGTTATGGGTTGGACATAGACAGGGCTAGGAGCCGTGGTGCGGTGTGTAGTCGATTTATTTATTTGTTTTTATTTTGTGTTTATTGTATTTTATTCTATTTTACCCTTTGTGCCTCCCATAAGGTTATACAAGACCTTTGGATGGCATTTAATGTTACATTTGTTCAAGCACCTCATGGAGATAAAATGTTGATTGTGAATTGTATGACCGTGCGGTCTGCGGGCAGCGGCCTCACCTGATGTACTGCGCCTGCGCGGGATTTCAGCCGCGCCAGAGCTTCACTGACTCACTCAGTGAAGTGAATATTAAATAGGTGGGCGGTCCTGGGCTCCAAGGAATCGCCGAGCCCGGGCTCCTGCAACGCTTGTCAACTCCCCTTGGGCTCCTTATAGTAAGTGACTGACAGCTGCTAAAAATCGTTTTTTTTACCTCAAAACTTTATCTATGCCCTATAACAATTACCATTTAGAACTCCATATAACTAGATGAATCCGATGGTATAAGTAACTTAATTTGTAAAATGGTGGTGACAGAATCCCTTTAACACAGAATTGTAACATAAAATTTTTTATCTTTGCTAATTTTACAGGGATTTTGAGCCTTACTGCAGAGCTGATCTGGGTCTGCTAAGATCCAGAAGCTCATAATGATGGGAAAGACAATAACCAGGAGGGGCTTAGCGGAAACTCTGTGAATGTCCTTGAGTGGCCTAGCCACAGCCCTGGTTTGATCCCAATCAAACGTCTCTGGAGAGACCTGAAAATGGTTGTCCACCAACAATCCCAATCCAACCTGATAGAGCTTCAGAGGATCTGCAGAGAAAAATGGTAGAAAATCCCTAAATCCAGGCATACAAAATTTATGACTTCATAACCAAGAAGACTGGAGGCTGTAATTACTGCCAACTAACTTCAACTAAGTGCTGAGTAAAGGGTCTGAATACTTATGTATGTCAATTCAAGATTTTAGTTTTTCTTTTTCAATAAATTAGCAAAGATTTTAGACATTCTGTTTTCAGGTCTCATTATGGGGTATTGAGTGCAGAATGATGGGAAAAGACTTGATTTTTTTTTTTTTCATTTTAGCTGCAACATAACAAAATTTGAAAAGTCTAAAGACTTTCCAAATACATTGTAGCCTGCCAGAGTTTTCAGTAAATAACTGGTTGCTGATTTCAACATCTTGGGCCTGATCATTATAATAAATTCCTTCCACTGACCTTGTCGCCTTGATTTGCACCCCATCACCTACACCAAGGGGCGCCCCAAACCACTAACAGGCAGGAGACCCCAAAACCAAGCTGTGCCCCTAGGGGAAGAAAGAGTGCGCCCCTCCCTTCACTGTGCAAGTGACCCAAGGGGAGCACCGGACTACCACTCACATCCTCTCCACCTAGTGCCTTCCCATGGTGACATTGCACAAACTCATGGATAATATTGGACCCCATACTTTCATGCACAAGGGTCCTTTTCATTCCATGTCCATCTATGAACCAGATCTTCTATTACACCTTTTGATGATGTCACTGTATACTTCCTGTACCGTATCATCATTGAGTAGAATGTCTTTGTATTGTGATGTCACTATGTGCACAATCCCTGTACTAACATGACTGTGCACATTATGATGACATCATTATACCACAGTGTGCACTTTTCCTGTGCTGTGACACCAATGTGTACCTTATACCTGTATGGTCACACCATTATGTGCATTATCCCTGTGTTTTCGGTACACCATTACTGAGGTCATGGCCCATACACATTTTTGCTATGGGGCCCAATGGTTATTTGTTAGGCCCCGGAATCAATATACCTAGAGTCAGCCCCATACCTGAAACAGTAAGGCCAGGTTCAAACTTCAGTTATTTGGTCAGTTATTTCAGTCAGTTATTGTGAGCCAAAGCCAGGAGTGAAGCCTACACAGAGATAAGTTATAATGGAAAGATATTCAGCTATTCTGTGTTTTTGACCCACACAATAGCTGATCAAAATAACTGAAAGGTGAACTTAGCCTAAGTGATAAATCTATTGATACCAATGACAAAAAATGGTAAGATTCTGAATTAAATGAATAGTCACAGTGAAAATTGTATCTACAGTATGTCAAAAGTTAGATAATGAACAAACCATATTTGCAAATGCAATTAGGGGGGCCATGGTGTCATGACCCCACTATTTCATTTCATATGTTACATTAGGTTTTTATCACTTACCCGAATACAGTTGTGGTACAGGCCGAAATCTTCGTAAAAGAAGGAGGAGTATCTTGATTGGAGGAAGATCCAACGATTATCCACATGGAGAAACCTATAAAAGACAAGATCGTTAATGCGCATTGCCATAAGTGACAGTGAAGAACCCCCCTCCCCCCTTTCCTTTATTTTCCAAAATGTTGCGATGTTGAGTGGACAATGTTGGTAATTGTTTATTCATATATTAATTGGTTACGGATTAATGTTTATTTGGTTTTGGTTTAGTTATATATAGTATCAAAAGGTAACATTTAGCACAATCCTAATCCATTAATAAAAAGTGGACCTTTCTTGGGTCCAGATTATGAAATAAGTAGCAGGTTATGTAGGGCATAGAGCAGGGATCTAAAAGAGCTTACAGTTTATTGTGGGCGTCACTCCGTTAGCCCACTGTGCCCCCCTTTTACATTTCCCGCCTGGTATGCTGATGAAAGGCATTGGTACAGGGAGGAGGGGATGGCCCTGTATCTCAATGGGTGTCTCCTTCTCCCCGGCTGTAGCGCGGTCCAATCACAGCGGAGAGCATCACCACCAGGGAGAGGGAGATGCCCATTGAGAAACCCTGGTGTTTCCTCCTCCCTGTACTGATTCTATACATTAGTAGGGGGCACAGCGGGCGAACAGAGCGGTGCCCAGAGAAAATAGTAAGCGCTCTTAGATCCCTGCTCTATGCCCTACATAACCTGCTACTTATTTCATAATGGCTGGACCCATGAAAGGTCCTCTTTAAATCATAAAGAGTGGTTAATTCATTATATCATAGGCAATTGAAGGTATTTCTTAATTGGGGTATATGACACCAAGTATTCATATCTACGAGTTATTATCATATGCATTTCCCTTGAGACCAAAACATTTCTTATGTCGTGTGCACAAAAAAAGCTTTCCATTATCCAGCAAGGAAAATGACAACTCTCAGCATTACTATCAATAGATATGTTAATTAACGATTACTACTATCTGAGCAAGAGGATAATGGGAACATTTCTTATCAGAGATAAAGAGCAATCAAACAATTTAGTGAATAGCTCAGAAAGTAATCTTCACCACACATGTAGTATAATAATAATAATAGTAGTTATTTACATAATATAATATCAGATGTAAACCAATTGGAGGTCAAATAAACTATAAAAAAAGAAAAAAACTACGGCTATGGCATATGGCATGGCAATTTGGTTAATTCCAGTGAAGGATCCATAAATGACTAAGGATTGACAATAAAGATGGAGCACAAGGGCACTTCCTTGTGAAATATCTCAATGTTAAAAGGGACAAGCAAATGATTAAATTGCACTGCTCACCAAATAGAAATGTGCTCATCCAGGCACAAATCTAGGTGAAGCATGTCACTGAAGTGTGGTAGTAACTAGTGTTAAGCGAATCGAAGTTGACGAAGTGGAATTCAATCCGAATTTCAGAAAAAATTCAGTTCGGCATGAAACAAAATTTTCTGACAATTCGTGGTACTGAATCAGGATTGTTCTAAGATGGCTGCTGCTCATATTACAAATTAAAAGTAAGAAGCTCGGGAATGAGGGATCACCCATTATGCCGTGCAGCCAGCCAATCAGCAGATAGCCAGCCTCTGTGATGTCACAGCCCTATAAGAAGTCTCTTCCTGCCCGTTCACTTTTCCAGTGAACTGAGCATAGGGAGAGACATGAAAGGCACTAGGGACAGTGATTCGAATAGACTATTTGAAAAGTATTAGTTTTCAACAGTTCAGGGACATCTCTGAGATAGTATAGGGAGATAATAGGGAGATTTTATCCACACTATAGGGAGAATGCAGCGGCCACTAGAACAGTGTAACGCTTATAGGCTAATAGGAGCTATTCTATTACACCTTGCTGTACTAATTGGGGTTAAAAAGTGTTCTAATACTATTGATTTTAGGTTGTTTGCATTATTTCATACATAAGTAATTCCATTCTGTTATTGGGGTGAAATTGCTGTCTGATACTACAGATTTTGGGGTGTTCACGTTCTTTGATACATAATTCAAACCTTTAATCCATGATTCTGCAATTGGGGGGAAATAGCGGTCTGATACTGCTTATTTTGGGGTGTTCATGCTCTTTTATACATAAGTAAATCTGTTAATCCTTGATTGTCTAATTGGGGTGAAATTGTGGTCTGATACTACTGATCTTGGGGAGTTCACATTCTTTTATACATAAATAAATCTGTTAATCCTTGATTCTGTAATTGGGGTGAAATAGCAGTCTGATACTACTGATTTTGGGGTGAGCAGGTTCTCTAGCAATCTATGAGGAATCAGCTGATGGTGTAAAAGGAGAGCGCTCTTTCACTCTATAGTAGAATCTTGGGCCACTGCACGGTTAAGTCCTTTATACCTGACACAAACATTGACGTGTAAGGCTGAGTTCACACTTCAGTATTTTGGTCTGTTTTTGCCTTTTAACTGACCAAATAAGTGAAGTGTGAACCGAGTGATGCCTGTCATACTGAAGCACAGTAACTGTTTCACTAACACAGTGCACTACCTATGTATGTTTCTGCAATGCACAGTGATGTACACTATATATAGGCTTCCTGGAGATGGGAAATAGCAGATTTTTTTACGTGCTTCATCAAGAATTAATATTTTGGGAAAATTTGGCGAAGCGTCCAAATCTAATTTTTGAAAACTTCGCTCATTTCTAGTAGTTATCTGCAGTTTTCTCTGCACCGCTCTAGAAGGGCTGCTACTCTAGTCAGTCAGTTTGTAAAGCAAGGTTTATAATTAGTTCTTCCCCTTTAATTCTTTGTAATGCAAATGGTTAGAGATGTTCGATAACTGAGCACATTCCTGCAGTATGAAGTAACTGTACATGCGTACTGACCTTTAGGTGGGGCTAGGAGGGGCCAGGAGACCAGAAAACACTTAGCTTTGTAAGGCTGGGTACACATCACCGTTTAGTTTTCCTTTCTTCTGATCCATCATAAGAGCAGAAAAATAAACAAAAAAACGGATCCTGTATTTTAAGCATCCGTTATGCTCGGTTATGCACATTTTGCATTAGTTTTAGCCATTTCCATATGAGATCCGTTATTTTAGATGGAAAAATATAACATAAAGTATTTTTTCCATCTAAAATAATGGATCTCGGATGTAAATGGCTAAAAGAGATGCAAAATATGCAGAACTGAGCATAACTGAGTCTTAAAATACAGGATCCGTTTTTTTTTTATTTGTTTAGAAAGCTAAATGGTGATGTGAACTCAGCATACCAAAGACCTCAGCTCCATTGAAGACATTGTCATGGTAAGATGTCTTGCTTCCATCACTAGAGATGAGCGAGCAGTGCTCGTTACGAGCACTGTAACACTCGGGTCCCGTGTGAAATGCCCGCAGGCATTGCGGATCCGTCCTCATCTGCATGTAAGTCAATGAGGACGGATCGTTTGGTATGACACTCATACCAAACGGTTCTGTCCTCACCTGTCTTAAAGTCAGGGAGGACGGAACCGTTTGGTATGAGTGTCATACCAAACGATCCGTCCTCATTGACTTACATGCAGATGAGGACGGATCCGCAATGCCTGCGGGCATTTCACACGGGACCCGAGCGTTACAGTGCTCATAACGAGCACTGCTCGCTCATCTCTATCCATCACCTCTCTTTGTATTATATGGGTGTCGGCTGAGTGTCATGTTGGGCGCTGGTCGGTATGAGCCCGCCCATTTGTTTGATTGTTTGACGACTCTCCGTGACTGTTACTCATCTTTGTGTGTATATATATATATATATATATATATATATACACACACAAATATATATTTATAAACTCTTAAGTCTATATTTTCCCGAACTTCAGATTCCACGGTAAGGCTCCATTCACACGTCCGCAGAATGTGTCCGCATCCGTTCCGCAAAATTGCGGAACGGGTGCGGACCCATTCATTTTCAATGGGGCCGCAAAAGATGCGGACGGCACACAGTGTGCCGTCCGCATCCGCATTTCCGGTCCGCGGCCCTGCAAAAAAATAGAAAATGTCCTATTCTTGTCCGAAGCCACAGACAAGAAAAGGCATTTCTATTATAGAGCCGGACATGTGCGGTCCGCAAAATGCGGAACACACATGGCCGGTGTCCGTGTTTTGCAGATCCGCAATTTGCGGACCGCAAAACACACACGGACGTGTGAATGTACCCTAATACACAGTTGCAGTGTGTAGCAAACAGAAGAAAAGAGAGCAGTGGAATAGCTGGGAGCAGTAAGCCTACGGGGATCCAAAGACAGAATGGTGCCAACCTCTGAGGGAGTGAAGGTTTGCCTTATTTTTGGACAGTGCACGATACAAGAGTCTTGTATCATGCACTGTCCAAAACAAGACTGTAAAGTTAATGTACATATAAGGCTTTTTGACTTCATGGCTAGAAGCAACAGGCTCCCTGTCATACCCCAGAGATAAATTGCATGTCTGTTAAAGAACTACACCCTCCATAGGGCATTGTAGAACCACATATGGAGAGAGAGAAATTGTGCCCTTTGGCTGGATTGGAAATATAGCACTGTGTGATAGAAAGTGACTCAGGGAGAATGTGGACTGTTTACCCTATATACGCAGCCACAGGAACTGTTGAGCAAATTTTAAAGGGGTTATCTGAGATTAAAAAATTAAAAATATAAAATGATGTAATTCCTTAAGTGTTGGGGTTCCTGTCTGATGGTAGGCACCTCACAATGCAGTCTCTTCCCAATAGCTGTTTGGAGGCAAACGGGAGCAATGATGATAATAGGAGTAGTAGCCTCTGAGCTTCTTCTAAACACTTTAAAGGGTGTACAAAAAAACTCTCAAAAATGTTGAAGGCATCTCTGACTACAAACCATCCACACACATAGCAAGAAAGTGTGTTAGGTGTTACAGACTACAAACCATCCACATGCAAAAAGTCTCACAATCAACTCTGCAATTTCCAGACTGAGAGATGTATATAAGTATAGAAGGTTCAATTACAGTTAATCCTTCCACGAGCAAAGTCTCTAATTGGCCATAAACAGCGAATACCTTGCTAGCACATATGACCTTGTGATCCTGGACAGTCTATGAATGTCTTCTCCAGCTTTCCCTCAGGGATTGTTCCATCAAAAGGCATGGTGTTTCTCCCGGAGCTGAACTAACATCTGAACGGCGATCAGAGATAAACTGAAGGGGCTGATGCGATACTAACTAAAGAGCTCCCCCTTCAGAGGGGAAAGCTCATTTCCTTTGTTGTGCCAGGACACAAATAACTAAACAGTACCACCTATAGACATATCATATAAAGATTTATATTTATACTGTGGTATTTACTGATCCACTGATGTGGTATTTAATGTTGATAATTGTGTGTTTAGTCTGAGATTGTTCTCTTTTAGAGGGAGTTTCTCTGAGGAAAAGGCAAGTTTTTTACGAAGATACAGTATGTATAGTCCATATTGTCCATTACAGTTGATGAAACTGGTAATAACTGTTCAATTAAACTGGACGATGGACTAAAGATCTTTCTGGCAACATTCTTTCAAAGATCTTTCCTCCAAGAATGACCTTTCTTTGAGTAAAAATATTAAACATGCTCAACTTG
This sequence comes from Rhinella marina, assembly GCA_900303285.1. Classification (NCBI taxonomy): domain Eukaryota; kingdom Metazoa; phylum Chordata; class Amphibia; order Anura; family Bufonidae; genus Rhinella; species Rhinella marina. The sequence continues at coordinate 65,471 of ONZH01019019.1, read as the reverse complement.
TTTAAGGGTCTGCCATTAGTCAGATAAAACTAGTTATTTGTTAAATTTCACCCCCAAATGTTAATTTTGGTTGAAATAGTCCATTTTGACAATCACCTCCACTGTATGCAGATAAATGATGGCTTTGGAACATGAAAGTGCAGCGGGCGTCATGGCCGGCAGGTCTCTGCAGTTTCACAGAGACCTGTGCCGCTAATTACCGCGACCAGCAATTATTATAGTGGTGATTATCTAGTGGTGATACATAATCAGTTCTCACCTCTCCTGTGTTCTCCCCTACTATATAAGCAGGGTGTTCTAATGGTGATAGATAATCAGTTCTCACCTCTTCTGTCCTTATACTACAAACAGTGATAAGCAGGATGTTCTAGTGGGGATACATAATCAGTTCTCACCTCTCCTGTGTTCTCTTCTGTCCTTATACTATAAGCAGTGATAAGCAGGGTGTTATAGTGGTGATAACCAGTCCTCACCTCTCCTGTGTTCTCTTTTGTCCCTTAGTGATAAGCAGGATGTTCTAGTGGTGATAGATAATCAGTTCTCACCTCTCCTGTGTTTTCTTCTGTCCCTTATACAGTAGACAGTGATAAGTGGGGGTGTTCTAGTGGTGATACACAACCAGTCCTCACCTCTCCTGTGTTCTCTTTTGTTCCTTAGTGATAAGCAGGGTGTTCTAGTGATGATAGATAATCAGTTCTCACCTCTCCTGTGTTCTCTTCTGTTCCTTATACAATAGACAATGATCAACGGGGTGTTCTAGTGGTGATGCATAATCATTTCTTAACTCTCCTGTGTTCTCTTCTGTCCTTATACTACAAGCAGTGTTAAGTAGGGTGTTCTAGTGGTGATAGATAATCAGTTCTTACCTCTCCTGTCCTTATACTATAGACAGTGATAAGCAGGGTGCTCTAGTGGTGATAGATAATCAGTTCCCACCTCTCCTGTGGTCTCTTCTGTCCCTTATACTATAGACAGTGATAAGCAGGGTGCTCTAGTGGTGATAGATAATCAGTTCCCACCTCTCCTGTGGTCTCTTCTGTCCCTTATACTATAGACAGTGATAAGCGGGGTGTTCTAGTGGTGATAGATAAATAATCAGTTCTCAGCTCTCATGTGTTCTCCCTTGTCCCTTATACTAAGTATCTTCATGTTGCTCCAAGGCCTTTAGCTCAGTGCCTAAAACTGCACAGTAGTGAAGACAAGAGGAGGAAGTTTCCTATTAGATATGTCTGCAATGATCTCAGAACAGGCATTAAAGGTGTTGTCAGGGAATAGTAAACTTTTCACAAGAGCCTGCTGCCTCCACTATGGAAAGATTCATATTTGCCTGCTGCACGTAGCATTGTTGTATTTTGTCTCCATTGTGTTGTATCTCTGATGCCATATAACATTATATCCTTCTGCTATGTAGCCTAAGCCTACACCTTTTAATACTGTAAAAAGAAAAGGTATCCAGACAAAAATCTGTAAAGTGTATACAAAATGAAGACCCACCTCAAGCTTCTGCCAACTGAACATCACAGTATATGTCTGTAGAATGCACTTATATAGCACTGCTATATTCCTCAATGCTTTACAGACATTATCATCACACTGTCCCCAGTGGGGCTCACAATCTAAGCTCCCTATCAGTATGTAGAGAGAGAGTGGGTGGAAACCGGAGTACCCGGAGGAAACCCACACAAACACGGGGAGAACATACAAACTCCATGCAGATGTCATCAATGGTCAGATTTGAACCGAGGACCACTGAGTCACCGTGCTACCTCTCTTTATATACTTTAAAGGGGTTGTCTCATGATGGACAATGGGGGCATATCGCTAGGTTTTCACACTTATATCCTGAACGGAGCCTCTCAAGGTGGTTGCTGGAGGACTCCTGTCCAGCTACCACCAAGCCAGCTCCCCACAGAAATGAATGGGAGCGCACCACGCATGTGTGGACCCCGCTCCCATTCATTTCTATGGAGCCGACGGAAATAGCGTCAGCGCTCTACTATTTTCGCCGGCCCCATAGAAATGAATGGAGCATGGCTGCGCATGCGCAGTGTGCCCTCCTTCTCTTTTGGGGTCCGTTCTCGATATAGGTGCGGGTCCCAGCGGTGGGACCCGCACCTTTAAGACAATGGGGGCATATGCCCCCATTGTCCATCATGAGACAACCCCTTTAACCTTTCTCCCTTGCGAAAAACTAGAATCATAAAGTCATGCGATTATCATTTTGTGTAATATACAACATATGGCCAAATCCATTACCAAATGACTTGCAGAGATGTTTATATGGGTGCGGCTGTTTATGGGAGCCTGTATTCTCTAAATGGAGATGGCAAAGCTGCTGTTATGATCTCCATTGAAGATACTGTTTTACAACCCCATTAAAAGTAATTGATCACCTGGAACATTCTTACTTACATGTTGTACTCATATGGGGAGCAACAAATACAAATCAGAAGCATAGGGTTCACCCATGGGAAGGAGACAATTATGTTTAGATACATTAAAAACAGCTGCTCACTTATAAACGCACGTAAGATGATTTGATAATATGCAGAAAAGGTTTGGAATTGCTCCAGAGACCACTAAACATGACCAGTAGAGCTTGTTTAGCTCTGTGTGTGTCACTGGACATTAGGTTTGAGGGTCTGCTAGTATCACAAATTACACTAGAGGTCCTGCCTATTCTTCCTTTACCATAACAGCTGTACAGGCCATCTTCCAGCTTCAGATTGACGACACTGTATTATAAAGAGTGCCGGCTGCCTTTTACATGCAATGTTTGTGAGCAAACATATTACAGATGTCACTGGTTTTTAGTGAACTTGTAAAACTGAACTGTAAAAGTATTGGTTCTACCCAGTTAATGCTTGAGGAAGTCCACCAATACCACCTAAAATGATAGTAAGTGGCTTAAAATTTAAAACAATTAAACAAATTCCCAGTGAATTGATGCTAGGAATTATAGGCACACAGTTTGTGGCTGCACAAAGTAGGTGCAGACATCTTGAAGGGAATGTGTCGTCAGAAAACGACCTATTGTTTAAATCACATTTGAATGATAAATAAATTTAAGAGTTTTTGGTGATTTTTTTTTTCAATTTTCATGTCCCTTTCCAGGGGCGGATTGGCCATAGACCTTACAGGGAAATTTCCTGGTGGGCCGATGCGAGAGGGCCGTTCAAGTCCTCCTCTCTGCCGCTGGCTGGGTACATACTAAACTATCAGTGGTAAGGTTGTGAGAATCAGGCACTCATGTACCTGGCCAGAGACCGCACATGTCCTCCTGAATTCACCTGCTGTTGCCTGCATCTCACCTCCTAGGCCCCTGCTCCATATCATAATCATAGATAACTAGAGGAGGAAGACAGAAATTGGCAGCTATTGATGGCCATCACAGAGGAACAGCTTTTGGGCAGTAGTTTTTGCTGCTCTGTGATATATGGTTCTGATGGTAAGATATTTTGCGCTATGGTATTGTTGATGCCGCCTTCTTGTGTTGCCCTGCCTTCTGTGAATTTGGACCCCCCCTGCCCCACAACATGGGGCCACTTTTAAGTTTTTTCCTGGGCCACTTTAAGTTCCCAGTCCACCCAGTAACAATGTTTTGAACTTTTGACTTTCAGGCTCCTTATCTCACCATCCACTACAGCTCTGAATATGAGACTACCATTATTTTATAGATAATCATATTGGTTATCTCATACATAAATTGGACTTGCAACTATTTAGTACATGATTAGTTATGCAGATTATTATCATGTAACTGCATTGTTACTGTTTTGCTCCTAAAATTCTACATTTTAATTTTTATTATTTTGTTAGTATTTTGTAAATCCACCTTTGGCTTTCAACATTGCCTGAATCCTTCTGGGCATGCTCTCAATCAGATTCAAGCATGTCTCAACCGAAATCTGTTCCCAGGTTTCTTTGTGTTAAAATATGCTTAACACAAAAGCGTGAATTAAACAATAGGTCATTTTCTGATGACACATTCCCTTTAAGGCCTACGGTAGTTCAGACAGATATACTGTAACCTTGGGAGCTATCATGCCATAAGTTTGTTAAGTTAGACTTTTATCCTCAGATACTTTATACTAATAAAAGGGCGTCTGAGGGGCATAGTTTTGTCTAGTGTTGAGCAGTAGAGTACGGAGATTCGTACTCCGATGAGCCGAAGTAAGTGTTTCACAAAGTCGTGTGTGACATCGCTGAATAACTTCGGTAGTTGATTTTTAAGGTGGAAAACTACTTTAAAACTTGAAACCGAACTTGGCTTTGGTTCCAACTAGGACCGTGGAACCAAAGCCAATTTCGTTTTCAAGATATTAAAGTTCGACTTTGTGAATAACTTACTTCGGCTCATCGGAGTTCATACATTCTAATACTATACAGAGACGGATCTCAGTACAGTATTATTCCGAAGTTTTGAACAAAGTGACTTCGGATGAAGCATCTGAAGCTCGCTTCGCTCAACACTAGTTAAGTTTTGTCAGAATAGTGATGTCACAGCAGCATGTGATATTTTAATTTCCAGTACCCAGACTGGAGTCCATTGCTGGGTCATGTTCTCTGTGTGTGGTAAGAGAGAGGAGTAATTTCTGTCTTTGTAATGTCTACAAATGTAACAGAAGTTGACCCAATTTTTTCATTCATTCAATCATTCATTTATTAAATAATTAAGCTTTTTGTGTACTAAAACTCCCTGTAACTCAGGGCAGCTGAAACTTGAGTCACCAGCCGTTTTCAGAAAACTGCGGTCAATGTTTTAGGACATCATTCATTGTGAGTATATAAAACATGAGAATGAAATCACTGCACAGTTTGTAATAAATGACAGATGTGCTTATACACTCGTACACTCAAACCAGTGCATTATTAGGTGAATTACACAAAATGGCTGGCAGCCTGTTGCCAAACACAACACTTTGTAGTGACTTCACATCTCCACATCTCCCTACACATCTGTGTGATGTCTACAGATCATGGAAGCCCTCCAAGTCCGCCTTGGACCATGTAATATATCTATATCCACTCACATGATTAAAAAAAAAAAGAAAAAGAAAACCTACACTTGAAAGAGAGAGACATTTTTTTGACTTTGTTTATATATACTGTATTCACCAAGATCAACCACTAGGCCCTCTGTCTCCAAAACCCCTTAGCAGCCTCATGGTGTCATGGTGTTCCTTTATGGTACATATGCCCTTGATCCCATGTAAATAATTTACACATAATGTTTTTCCATAGAGAAGGCATTACTAAACAGGAGCATTTTTGTGAGCTTTTTATTTTTTATTTTATATCAATGGTTGCCATGATCTAGGTCACAATGGAGACAGTAGATACTGATTTTTGACCTGCAGGATGTCCTCCTGCAAAAAGTAAAAACTTCATGCTCATAGATTTGTGTGAGGTGTGCCTGGTCTTACCCTTTTGCAGTGAGAGGATCATTGGTAAATGATGTAGAGCAGTGTTCCTCAACTCCAGTCCTCAGGGCCCACCTGCCGGTCATGTTTTCAGGATTTCCTTAGTACTGTGCAGGTGATATAATTAGTGTCAGTGCATCAGGACTTACCACAGGTATTCATTCTGTGGGATATTCTCAAATCATGATCAGCAGGTGAGCCCAGAGGACTGGAGTTGAAGAACACTGATGTAGAGAGGTCACACATGCTATTAGCATAAAGTGGTTAGACTTTGTATATATTTTATAAAGCCTAGGTGGAAAGAATTTTTCGTCATTATTGGATAAGCATACATCTACTATAATGTAAATGTAAAAGCCTGAGGTGGTCTCAAGAGGCTCATTAAAGGGGTTGCCCAGAGGGTTACCCAACGTCAGACTGAAATTCCATGGGCCCAGCAGTGGAGACAATTCCACTTAACATGTGCACACCTATTTTAAGTACATTTTTATATCACTGCACATGCAGAACTTATCATCTATAATGAAAATTAAAACATCTTCTGCTAGACCTTAGGTGAACTTATCTTTGTTAGGGTTTCATTATTTTACCAGAGCTTGGGTCCACTGGAGGAATTTCTGGTGGTCTGCTTGGCCATTGCAACCCTTCTTAATAACCACCCGATCACAGGGAGTCCTCCACTAAGAACCCTTCGATCTTCAGATTAGTGTAAGATTTAGTGGGACTTTTGACTGTTAAAAAAAATTTGGTGTGCATTCTCCTATCGAAAAATATGGCTAGAACAAAAAAGGGAGAATGCACATGGGAAGGACCACAGGGCTAGAAAGAGAAAGGCCGGCTTGTACGCCATTCACCTGAGCAAGTTGTACCAAGGGAGCAACAGCCTACTGAGACTTGGATCTGATCCCCACCAGATTCAAAGATGGGCAGACATTCTGAATGGGAGAACGGGAAATTCAGATTTGCAGCGGTACCTCAAAGGTACATTCAGAATGCAGTGGAAATGCAGAGTATAGTTGTAAATTGCAATGCATTTTGGGTCAATGCCTCCTTGTTAATGCCTGAAGAACGGAAGAGTCCGTTCTGGAACCAAAAAGGCGTTGCAGTTTAACTAATAAATGTATACTCTGCATTTATACTGCATCCTGAATGTACCTTTGAGGTAGTGTCACAAATCTGAAGTCCCCATTCTCCCATTCAGAACTTCTGAAGCTATCAAAAAATATGAAATTGATTGAAGGATGTTCATCTAAAGCAGGGATGCCCAACCTGCGGCCCACCAGCTGTTGCATAACTACAACTCCCAGCATTCCAGGATAATCTACAGCTATCAACCTACAGCAGGGCATGGTGGGAGTTGTAGCTTTACAACAGCTGGAGGGCCGCAGGTTGAGCATCCCTGATTTAAAGTCATGGAAATCGGTAGAATTAAATGAAGGTAATCTCCAAGGAGCTAAAATATCTAAAGTCTACAGTATTCTCTGGTTAATTCCAGACATCTGCCTGTGAAAGAGTTAAGAGATATATTATGGAGGTTACATACATTAATTATTTTTGACATTTACATATTTTTAGCTCCTAGGATGGAGAGTAGCCTAGATACTTTTTCTGTTATTGAGATGTCTTCCTACATGTTTCCTTTGAAATGTCAAATTCCCTCTGGAATAACTTTAGCTCAATCTACACTTCCTGACTACATGTTTTTCTTTCTTAGTACTTGGGCATTTGGTGAATTTGATTCCCATTGGAGTTTATATTTTTAAGAAAACTCCGGTATGCAGATACATAGATTTTTTAATTTTTTTACCAGCACCAGAAGTATGGAAGAAATCAATGGTCTCTTGACTCTCCCCACTTTCTGCATTGCTTGAATACAGGGTGTACAAGACACATTGGGACCTGTAATTCCACACAGCTGCACTTGACAACCCAAGTTTTTTGGTCAATTTAAACTGGTCACCCGTGACTTTAAATTGACACAATTACCATGATTGGGCTATTATGTGAGGTTTTGTGGAATTTCAGGTTCCAGTATGTCCTATGCACACAGTGTTCAATCAATCAATCAATGTGGCCTGATGAAGGGATCAATCTGACCCAGAAATGTGTGGTCCTTTGTAAATAAAATATTCTGAAAACTCTGGGTTCTCTTTAGTTCCATGTAGGCAATGTATCAGGTACTGATTTTCCTTCCCTTTGAGGCCACATTCTTACATTTAGGCCCCATTCACACGACCGTGTGAATGGGGCCGTATCTATCTGTAAAACTGCGGGAATAGATGCGGCCCTATTCACCTCTATGGGGCTAGCTCCGTGCTGCGGCTCTTTTGAAGCATGTCCTATACTTGTCCGTGCGCACGGATAATATAGGCATTTTCAATGGGGCCGCACGGCATGTGTTTTCCGAGCGCTGCGGGACACATGCCGGGCAGCCCCCGTATATTTGGCAGTCAGTCAGGCTTTTTAGGCATAGATAGGCCTTAAAAACAGTAGCTCCAGCACATCTCTGTAAAACTATGTGGTCTGTTCCCGCCGGTATTTCCCTGCTCCTGGGGGAAGGAACAGCCACCAGAATTCTCATTTTCCCTACTGTTCTGGTTCTTCAGATGTCCAAGTCTGCCAAGATCTCTCTCTGTTCCTTCACAGCAGGTATGGCCACCACAGTAGTGTTATGCCTGTCCAATCCACACTGGGGTCACGTTCTGCCTGCAGACCTCTCTGCCAGTAAAGGTATGCACACTCTGTCTCTGTTTTTTAAAGGGTCAGCACACACACTTCCTAACCAGTCCTCAGCCTGTGGATGGCCTTCCCTGTGTGTTTAAGGCACCTTTCCCCATAGGTGGGTGCTTTAACCAAAAGGTTCTTTGCTTATTCATCCCTGTGAATGTGTCTGGTATCATCTGATCTTCCATGTCTGACCACCTATTGACTGGATTGTACCTGTTGCATCTGCCCTGATTTTGGCTGTTTATCATACAGACCATGTGCTGCCTGCTCCAACCTTCAGCCGGTTTACTGGATTAAATTAACTCTGCTTGCCCTGACCTCGGCTCGTCCACCAACTATGATTCTACTTGTCCCTTTGGGTGCCATGCACCAATGTTTCTTAAACCGCCTGACCAGACACTACTTAAACCACCTGACCAGAGACTACTGCAAGTGGTAGTGGCCTGGTGGTTCACTGCAGCCGGGGTTTTCAGTTTACTGCTGTCGTGAGGGCAATGTGTTATTTGAAGGTTAATCCTTATGATAATAGTAGGTGCAGAATTGGAATGACAATATGATAGCTCTATTGTTCTCGCGATAGGCCTAAATAAAGATGCCCACAGATCACTGCACTTATGAGTCTAATGTGCATTGCTTAAATTGAGTCTTCCATCCCCTTTAACACTCTGGTTAGAGTGAATGATCTAACTGAGAAAGTTCGCTGTGCTAAAAGTCCAAACGAAGAGGATGTTAAAAAGCCTGGACAGGAAAAGGAATACATAGAGTGACTTCAAAAATGATATTGAGAAAACCATCCACCAGTTTGTTTGTTTTTTTTAATTAAAAATACATAGAGTATTCATATGTAAGTTTATTATAGGGGTTATCCAACCCCTATAATGTCTCCCCTAATCCTCGGGCCCCTCATACAGGTTATACTTACCCTGCTCCCCAACACCCATGTCGTTTCTGATGCCTGCACAGACACTACTGCATCTCCCTGTCGTGCGGATAAAACATACAGTGACGGTGGCTCATTCCTGTCGCTGCCTACCATTGGCTGCCCCCCATCACTGGGGAGATGCAGCAGCGGCTGTGCGGCCATCAGACGTGACACGGGTGCCGGGAAGCAGGGTATGTATGACCAGTGTGAGGGGCCCGGCTATTTTGGGGGGTATTATAGGGGTTGGATAACCCCTTTAATATGTAATAAAAAAAATTGATGGGTGTGTGTCTTAAGGCTCATGCACACGAACGAACGTATATTTTGTCCACAACCAATCCACATTTTTTGCGTTTCAGATGCAGACCCATTCACTTCAATGTGTGCTGTGTGCTATGTGCATTCCGTGGCATCTGCAAAAATATAGAAGATGTGCTATTCTGGACAAGAATCTGCTCATTATGGACAAGGATAGGAAAGTTCTATTATGGCCTAGACGTTTCATTCTGGAAAATGCGGAATGCTTATGGCCGCTATCTGTGTTTTGCAGACAGCAAAAACAGTCAAAGGTCGTGTGCATGAGCCCTTAAAGGGGTTCTCCTGGAATTAAGAAAATGAAAATACTTAAATAATACTTCACTTCAGTGTTGTGAAGTAACGTGTCCTCCTGTGTGATTAGGACAGGTTTTGTGTGTAGTAATAGGACGGTGGCCATTTTATTTCTCCTAATGATTACTCCCCTGTACAAACCGATCCATCATAACTAATGAAAGGTATTTGGGAATATATTTATAATAAAGTAATATTTATGCATTTTCATTTTCTTAATTCCTGGAGAACCACTTTAAAGAGTAAAAGGCGCTGACATGGCTAATACAGTGGACTATTCTGAAGCAATGTGGGTGGTCAGCAAGGTCCAAAGATAGGACGATGAGAATTAATGAGGAGATATGACCGCTGCATTTAACTTTCTGACTCTTATGTTTCATGGGTGGCAACTACAAAAGCAGAAACTCTCCGGATTGTGATTTGGCGTCTCGGAAGCCATCAATGACATGTTTGTCATTCCCAGGATACATAGACAGATGTACAGGCTCGCAGACCGGGGGCAACAGGAAAGCAATGACAGAAGAGTAATGAGGGACTGGGAGCGTGGACACTAATAAATACTGTGTTCTGTTTGTTTGCACAATGCACTTTGAATTTGTATCTCTTGCATCCATAATATTTGATGGCAACGGCTTTATCTCCGAATGTTTGATCTGCCTCCTTTGTGTTTATGTGAACAAAACTTCTCCGCATTCGTCAGCGTTTTTGTGTGTGCTGCTGGGTTTTTGACTCTCGGTCTGGTTTTCTGTTTGATCCTCCTCTGAAACGCTGCCAGTTTTGTATTTTTGTTGACGTCGCTCTTTCCGTTTCGAACAAATTAATAATTAATGACTAGGCCGTGTTTTCCCACTTTACCTGAATTACCTAAACATTACACCGGTTCATCGGGTCTGGCATTGCTTACTTTGCCCATAGGATAGCAAACATTCGGCTGCTCAGCAGCTGGGATATTTCTCCTCAGTTAGTTTCTGCTATGTCAATAAATCAAAGCTGTTTTCCTTACCAAGACATTTTTCTGCACAGTACATTGCCTTTAGCAAAAAGCCCAATTATAACTACACCTTTGGTTTACTCCCGTATAGTATGTGAGCCGTTACTGACACCACCACAGCTCATAAAACTATTCAAATTAAGACATGCAATCTGCAAAAAGAAAAAAAAAAAGATATTCCTAGGCTCATGTGAGAGACAGAGACCAAAAATTAGCAGATAGAAAATTGTCGGTCTATTATTCCACCAAATCTTATCCACATACTCTGCAATAATATCCCGTGCAGAATTTGACACAAGATGTAGATTTTAAATTTGTTGCATGTCAGTTGTTGCCTGGGGTAAGGGATGTAGCTATAGTGGAAGCAGGGGAAGCGGCTGCCATGGGGCCTGACCCAGTAGAGGCGCACCTGGGAGGAGGACTGAAAAATTTTATTGTCAAGGCCCTTACAACAGTATTATACAATGACAGTATATACAGTGATACAGAATACAGTATACATGTGTAGGAAACGGACGGAGCAGCTGCTGGGCATGGTCCGAGAGAGCGATTTTGACTAGCCACAGGAGTGGGGGTTGCGAAGAAGATTCATGGGTGGAGGGGGGGGTTTCATTCAAAAGTTTGATGTGGGGCCCAGTCAGTTCTAGTTACACCACTGCCTAGGATTAAGTCCAAGGCAATTCCACATGAAAATCTATGACAATATCTGCCAATTCTGCAACAGATTCACAAAATCTGCAGCGTATATAATCTTTCCCATGACCTTCTAGTATAATATAGACCCCGGTTATTGGAAGGGCTCTACTTAAATTTCAGAAATGTAGAGGCGGTCGTGCATGTGTGGCTCTCACCGGTCATGACTGGTTATTTATGGAACTCCCATTCATGTGAATGGAGGAAACTGAGCCCTGTTTTGATGGGACATGCACCTATTGGGTATGTCCAGATGGTGATACACCTTTAAAGTTTTAGGTACTTTTCCGCTGCTCTCAATACGGAGTGCGAGTTATACCGACTGCAGCATCTGAATGGTAAGATAGAGGGCAGGGGCTCTCTTTACCCCCCTTGCAATGTGATGGAGGGGTGCTGAGGGGTTACTGTGGCACCCTAAGGCCTAACAATCAACTCCAGACCCGCCATTTACAGAAGTCTGCTTGGCACTAACATAACACACTGCAATAAAGAAGTATTGCAATGTGTTATCTAGGTGATCAGTGCATCACGTGGTCAAGTTCTCCAGGAATAATGGGGGAGATTTATCAAACTGGTCTAAAGTAGAACTGACTTAGTTGCCCGTAGCAACCAATCAGATTCCCCCTTGCATTACTCACAGCTCCTTTGGAAAATGAAAGGTGGTATCTGATTGGTTTCTATGGGCAACTAAGCCAGTTCTTCTTTGCCAGTTTGATCAATCTCCCCCCAGGAGTTTTTACCAAGTGACCGCAGCCTGCCTCTCTAAACAGAAGATTCATACTTACCTGTCCTCCCTCCAGTCTGGTCCTCCACACTGCCTCCGTTGTCTCCACGTTCCAGCACATCACAGGCATGGTCACGTGCTTTGGTGCAGCTAATGACTGGCTTCAGCTGTGACGTGTCCACAAGCAGCACTGCTGAAGCCAGTCATTGTTCATATGGCAACACAGCAGAACCTGGAACATGGACACAGCGAGGAAGCGTGGAGGACCTGACCAGGGTAAGTATGAATCTTCTGTTTAGAGAAGTAGGCTGCGGGAACTTACTAAAAACTCAGGATTCCCCAAGAACCCCTTTAAGAACTCATTTAAATATTAAATCAAAGGGTTTTTTTCTTAGAAAGATACTGTTTTATATCACTCTGTGAGCCGGGCAAGGCATTATGCCTGGTTCAATAGTAAGATTCCACAAGACAGACTCCCTTTAAAGGGTTAATAGAGCCCGGGCTAATCCTTCAGCAACCTCATGCAGGTTTATTTTTAGAACCACTTGCAATAAAATGTGATTTATAATGTGCAGTATGTTTACCAGTATAGAAAGAGAGCCGATGTTATTCAGAATCAGGAGCGAAGTCTATTAAGCCACATCCACCTACTCCTTGTCACTTCCAATATACGTGAAGTTATGAAAAAAAGAAGAAACACTCCTCACAGAGGTTGCCGATTCCAGTAGTGAGTTTACAAATTAGGAACTTTCAGCAAGCCTGTCGCTCAGAGAAAACAACCTGTATTTTCTTATTCTGCTTTATGCAACAGATGCAGAATAATGCACTGCCAGAGCTATTTACAAGGCAACTGCCCATATACTAGTTAAACCATTTAGGAGATTCAGCTGCCTTTGCACTTACGCCACTACTCAGTGCAACAGTGCAGGCGCAAGATGTCTGACCCTGTCCATCAAGCGACTGGTGGGTGCATCTTGATGATGAGATGATTCCATTCATTAGAATGAAATTGCTCATCCCTAAATGGACCCTGCTATATGTAACCCTGCAGAGCAAGCAGTGGGTCTAGTGGATGCTGCAGTCAATTACAAGCAGGGACTCACAGCAGCAGGCATTAGTGCTGATTCTTCTGAGGTAAAATGGATGACAAATCCTCCCTGCAGCCAATAGCAAGGAACCAGGGGGAGAGGTTAAGGAAGGAAGATGAACAGCAGCCATCTTAGAGACAGCAGCATGAACAGCAGATAGAGAGATCTCCATAGACAGGAGTAAGCCCTGCTTCTGTGCAGACATTACAGCACAGTCCTGACAGCTTCTGTGATTCCTGTATGACATGTGAAAGTTCAGCTGCTGCATTACCACTACAGCTAAGCCTGCATCTCAAGAGGATCTCCACTGCCATCCAAGCTTCTGAATGCTGCAGCCCCCAGCTGGTTCCCGGGCAGGACAATTTTAAGTGCACCAACATTAGAGCACCAATGTTTTCTGCAACCAGGCCCCAACGTTCAGATTTGGTTAATTGCTAGACAGTAAGGTATAGTAAGCTGAGTGCTAGGAGTAGCTGGGAGGTGCATACTGTGTTTATCTTCCAAAGGAGAGTATGTGTGCATTATAGATAGCCCACCCCCTCCACAGAATTGCAGTCTGTGCTTTGTACCTTTCATTGCATTAACTTTATATTCTTCACCATTTTCCACCCTTTCCCAAATTAGGTTGCTTTCACAACCGCATTTTTGCTGTCCAGTTTTGAGATCCAGTATGGGATCTCAAAACCACAGTAAAACGCTTCTGTTAATAATACAACTGGCTGCATCCGTTCAGAATGGATCAGGTTGTATTATATCAAAGATGAAGAAACTGGATCCGTCACTAAGGCCACTGTAAGTCAATGGGCACCGGATCCGTTTTTTTTGTGCCTGAAAGAAAACAGATCCGGCACCATTGACTTACATGGTTTTTGGTGCCGGATCAAGCTTCTTTAGTTTCCCATGCTGACACTAAAACACTGCTTGCAGTAGTTTTGTGTCCGGCATGGGAACGCAAGAAACAGCAACGAAATGCATTCTGGTGTTCTCCGTTCCGGTTTATTCAGCTTTGTCCGCATTGACAATGAATTGGGACAAAACTGAAATGTTGTGCTGCCATTTTGAGAGCCCGTGCCGGATCTCAAAGCCGGACAGCACAACGCAGCTGTGACAGTAGCCTATTTCTGTTGATCAGTTAACTCCTTCCCGGGGGGAGTGTATACTGAGCTGGGCAGGGGTTTCCCAAGACGGCCACTGGCAGAAGAGAAGGTCCCTCCTGCTATCCTATGGCGCTCCAAGCAAAATTTGGGTGGAGGCACTGCACCATAGTGAGGTGAGAACCGCCATACACCCTGCCTACCGAGGGCTACCCAAAGGGGTGTTACACATAGTCAATAGGGTCCGTTGGGCACATTGATGTCTTACATCACTTTTTTTTTGCATTTCTGTTCCTAGTCTGCAGCAGAATAAGAATAATAATTATAAGACATGTTTAAGATGTGAACCTTGCCTTACTAGGACTGATGTGAAGAATAAAGTCTTAATAAATATGAAGCAGTTTTTCATCTTGGTTACTGATATTTTCCTAGATTAAGGCGTGAAATTACAATGTCTCGCAGAAGCAGCTATCATTTAGCAGGTCTTTTATTCTATATACAGATAAAACACCTGTGGTTGTAAGCTTAGCTATATTAATGCGCACAGCATTAGCACATGACAATACATGCCCTTCGGCCATGAAACATTCTTGATTTATATCAAAGGAGCAAGGATTTTGGCTTCAGTGTGAGCTAACTTGCTGCAACGTGTTCAGTGCGTGCGTCTGGAGGTTACAGTTTATGAAATGCCTCTATGGAAGAATAAAGTCATGTGTAGGGTCGGAAAATTCAAGTTGTACAATTAAAAAAAACACCTTATATTCTGTTTCATTTTTAACCCGTTTGCACCTAAATTCTTAATAAAAATTCTTACTGAGAAAATCCTTTAAAGAGTTTGTCCACTTTTTTGTCCAGTGTGTGGTATAAAATAAAATAAAAAACTTACCTTCCTAATGTCCTGCAGCTCCCGCATTACCGTGATCCCCATCATAACTCCGATCCTCACTGGGCGTGCAGTGGTCCTATGAAGCTCATTATTCATGTGACCACTGCAGACAGTCATTGGCCTCAGTGGTCACATGCCATACATGCACATGTGACCATAGAGACTAGACTCTTTTTTTAAAAAAAATCTTGGAAGAACCTTTATTCTTCAGGTCTTCACTTATGAGAATACCAAACTTATATTGTTTTTACAGTTTATTACTTTTGCACAAAAAAATCAATCAAAAATTAATTCAAATAAATTGTGACACCATAATTTGAGAAGTTTGACTTTACACTTCTAATGACAGGGGTTGCATGAGTGCAGGGTGACCTCTAGTTTTTATTGGTACCATTTTGTGCTGCATACAACATTTTGATGCCCTTTTTTTGTGGAATGAGGGATGAACAAAAAAAACAGCAATTTAATTTTTATAAGGTGTCAGGTGTGTTGGTTAAATAACATTAACTGCAGGTAGTTACTGATAAAGTGATATGTAGTTTTTTGTTGTTTTTTTAAAAAACACCTTGTTTAAAATTGGATTTTTGGGTTGCCTACTTTTTTCCACTTGCTGTATTTTCTTCTTTACTATATTTATTAGTCCCATAAGGTGACTCTTACCTGTATACTGTAAAACAATCCCATTCATAACAGACCCGTTGCCCATTGTTAGGTCACTGGCTGCCACAGCAATCTTCCACACATATGGGGCATGATATGACAGCCGGAAGCCTGTTCTTCTAATCACTTAGATGCAGTGGTCACTATTGAGTGTGGCATCTAGGTGGTTAAGCAGCTGGGATTGCGGCTAGCTCCATTCTCAGCCACTGCACCAGGAGCCCAGCTGTATAGTATAGCCAGTTCTCGCTGCCAATGGCAGCCTTTCCTGCGCCATACCCACAACGTAACTGCCTGTCAAGGTGCAGGAAATTTGTCATCCTTAACATAATGAAGAATTATGATGCGATACAGAAAGGGATTAAAAAATCTATCCTAGTCATGTGGCAGACACTGAAAAGCATAGCCTGCATGCTTTCTAAAATTTTAGCTGGTAGATGCGAGGCGTGTAAGCTCTGCTTCCCTTGTTTAAACATTCAGGATGCAGACGTGGATTCCACTCCTAAATCCTGTGAAAGTCTTCAAACATTCTGTCATCCACGTGTTCCCGAAAATATCAGATTAGCTGCATTGAATAACACCTTGGTTAATCCACAGCCAGACCATCTGATCAATCCACAGCAGAAATCCATGCCATGTTGAACAGGACTTTTTGGTACAGTCATTAAAGATGTGTCTTGCAATAAGCTGTACACACCTGTATGCATCGCATGAGAAGGACAGTTTTTTATTTACTTGAAGTAAACAACGAAGGTTCTTAAGGCCCTTTTAGACGGGCCGATTATTCTCCCTGCCCGAGCGCCGATCAGCGATATCGGCGCTCGGGCTGGGAGCCTTTACACGGCCCGACGAATCGAGCGCCGGGCCGCACGAGTGATCGCTGTATCGCTCGTGCGGCCGGGAAGCTCCATACTGTCAGGCGCACATCGCCTGTTTACACAGGGCGATGTGCGCCCGACAGATTGGATCTTTTGGTTTCTACAAAAGATCCAATCAGCCGACGAACGAGCGTTTTGCTCGTTCGTCGGCTGATTAGGGCCACTTTTACACGGGCCGATTATCGGCACCAGCGTTCCTAGGAACGATTTTTGGGCCGATAATCGGCCGGTGTAAAAGGACCTTTATTGAATAAATTTGATACCAGTAAATTGAATGAGCTTTCCTCAGGTAGGATGCACTGCTAAAACTTTCTGCGGTGTGCACGTAATTGAAGACACAAGAAATAACCCATTGATCTTCCTCTAATCCGCAGCTGATATTCAGCCAAAATAAACTCATATGGAGGAAGAGAGTAGACAATGTCTTAACTGCAGCCCAGAGAATATACAGTAACTTTATCTCCAAGTTGCACTCTTGTATCGGACCGCAGGGTCATATTTAATTATATCAACAGGATGATCGACTGATTAGCACATTCCCCTGTGTGTGTTACCAAAATGCTTGCCTTCTATCCAGCATGTCCTTCTTCTCTAAAGGTTATCTCAAAAGAAATTCATTTCAGTGTAAACAGAGCCATTTTTTGAAGAAAAACAATCCAGTGATGATCAGCCAGTGGAAGGGTAACCTAAGAAATCATTATTCCCATTCTAAATGTTTACAGGAGAATGGGAAGGACCCAATGACAAAGATCATCATATAGAAGTCAATTGCTAAATGAGAATCGGTGGGTGCATAAATATCCACTAAAGTTCTCCCATCAGATTATGGTGGGTTTAAACAATCGACTTTTTTGCAGATTATCTTGAACAAGCGTTTGTACGATTATTCGTTCCCAATAATCGGGCCTGTGTAAAGGTGCAACAGATGACGTTTCAGGTGAAGTGATTGTTGACGTGGACACCTAATTCATTGTTTGTGGGCAGCAGATCGTGCTGTGTAAACAGGAATCTGCTGCCCAGAAATCTGTATGAGGAAGAGCTATTGTAATAGCAATCGCTTATCTCCACACAGTGGAAGAGATTGCTGCATGTAAATGCATCTTTTTCCTCCGCTGATGAGCATGCAATTATCAGGAAGGAATGGTCTCTGCCCGATAATTGCCTTCTCTGTTAGAGCATGTAAATGTGCCTTTAGTCGGGAAGATATGAAGTCACATGAACTGTATTTTACCAAGGGAACTCATATGAGCACTTTTTATTGCTTCCCTGACTGGAAATGACGCACATTTTAGTCCCTCAGCCAAAAGGAGAACCAGAAGGGCTAATGAAATCTATTGCATTAACAAGGGGTATCTTGTTGCTCCAAATTATCGTAATTAGAACTGTTTAGTATTAGAATGCTGTTTATTATTACAGGGATTCCAAATACTGTTTTGTGAAGTTTCATGCTTTGCTTCATTGTTTTTTTAATGACAATAACTATCCAAAAAATTGTAACTTTTACCATAAAACAA
The DNA here is from genome assembly GCA_900303285.1 of Rhinella marina. NCBI lineage: Eukaryota > Metazoa > Chordata > Amphibia > Anura > Bufonidae > Rhinella > Rhinella marina. The sequence goes on along the minus strand of ONZH01019019.1, from coordinate 47,265 downwards.
ACAGAAAATGTTTAACTGGTCTCCATGGAATTTGAACCCCAAACCTTCTGTATAGCAGATAGAATCCTTGCCCACTTCTCTATAGAAAAACACTGATGTAAAGATAGGAATTCCCATGCCTAATGGTATTACTGTTTTTTCTTCACAAGCACAATATTGAATAAATGGTTACACTGTAGCTTTTAAAGCACAGAAAACTGCACACCTTCAACAGAGCAGTCCTATAGGCTAGTGGTAAGTTTATTGCCTCCTATATAGAAGGTCTGGGGTTAAAATTTTACTAAGACCTGAGATATATTTTTTACTAACAGTTATTGCAGAAAAATTAAATGTTTACTTTCCAGCTTTTTTCTTTTGTGGTAAATGTTACATTGTTCAGCAAAGTTAATGTCACAAAAAAATAATGGGGCAAAAACCATTAAAGTAAATGCATTTTTTAACATATTTCAAATATCAAATATCACAAAACAGTATTTTGCTTCCCTTTAATGCCAATAACCCGTACAATAAAGTGAACACATTCTTTATGGTGATTGGTAAATGCCAACTTTTTTTCCCTTCGCTTAACTCATAATAAAAGTTGCTAAAAATTAAAATCTTACTGATCTGTATGGCAAAATGTCAATGCAAAAAAAAAAAAATTAGGGCTGTGAATGTGAGACAACCTGGACTGTAAAGCACACGGTTTTCTGTATGAAGCCCTGAAATTCCTGACGGCAGCCCTAAGTGTGACAAATATGCAGTAACTGCAGACATCTGGACCGGAACAAATACTTTTCCGTCGCTGTATGCAAATCATATGTGTGGTGGTTCATTCCCTCCCAACAACTTCTTTTCCTACCACATTATCGTATGTAAAACTCATTTTCTACCCACACAGCTGTGAAACTTTCATTGCGCTGATCCGCAGTCTGACCACCACATGTGATAAGTAGACAGCCCATCTTGTAACATGCAAGGTATGTTAAGTGATTTTATGAGTTATGTCATTGTATGTCAGAGGATAATATTAGTATATTCCTAGGAAGTGATCATCAGTTGTGCTGAGCCAGTGTTATGTATATGTTAATAGAGGCCCCTAGGCTCCATCAGGTCTCGTATACTTTGTAGTGCTACAAACATCCTCCGGATTCTCCTTTGCAATCCACTTAGCATCTATCTGTAAGATGCCAACACCATTGGTGGTACAACTGTGCTCCTTTCTGAACTGTTCAATTAGGCACCAAAACCACCATGTCCTGTGGAAATTCATGAAGGGCCCATGCATTGAGTCTCCACTCATTAGAGGGGGCCTAGAGACATGCATGTCTGTACATAGGAATATAAGTGAATATATAATAAGCTGTAAATCATTCCTATTACGACCTATATTTTTATAATTTTCGTAACTGTATTTGGTATATCATGAGCTTTGCATGAAGCCCAAATACCCCATATACCTTACTGAACCTGGATGAAGGAGGTTGTCCTCCCAGTTCCACCCCTTTTCTGAGGGAAAACAAAAATACATGACCAAGAACATTTTAATTGACACGAGTTAAAAGACACAATCTGATTGGACTGTGTACATCTTCTTCCCTCTTTCCAGGACGGCAGGGACTTTTACCACACAATGCGATAAGTATTAGACTTTGAGTTTAGAACTTCCTCTTGGACTGGACTTTTAGCAGAGCAGAGAGGCTTACTTAACACTCTGTCAGACCAGCAGTCAGACCAAGGAAGAATGAGGGGACTCAATTATTGCAGCATATCACTTCTACACTAGCCTAGTAGTGTTGCTGGACTGGGATTCTCACAGTTACACTGGCTTAGTACTAAAAACAGTATTTCTATGAATAATTGTGATGGAAGGGTCCCTTGAAACTCCCGCTGAAGCCTTTTAATTTCATCATTACAAAATTATAAATCTAAAATAAATGCCTTAAGTGATTAAAAACGTATAATTTTTCATTTGTTTCCTCCATGCAGCAGTTACAATTCTGGCACATTGTTACGGCCTAGCTCTGCATATAACACATTTGATATGAAAAGAAACAAGGCACAGATTAATTTAGTCTTCACAGTTTTCCATTAGCAGCATTTAATTATCATCTGATTATGGTGAGCACACTGCAGGGACATTCAGACTTTGGTTTGGGGTCTGTTTTATGAGGTGGATGATTTGTTTGCAGCACATGGTTCCCAGTGATGCTTTCTCTGCCAATAAACATCTGTGCGCTGAGATCATCAGCAATGCATGCTCCAAAGATGTGTCGAAAATCATTTTTCAAGCAAAGGGCAAATGCCTGCATTAATCACTGTCAGCACTGCGATTTCCTCGTGTCAGTTTAGATGCAAAATCTCACACCATATTGTTAGAACATCCAAAATATTATTTCCTCGGTGCTTAGAAGGTGGCAGGATTAGTGTAGGTATAAAATTAGTGCTAACAACTCACAAGAGAAGACAGAAAATAGAAGGAAGAAGGCGGACTGGGAACTTAAAGTGGCCCTGGAAAAAACACTAAAAGTGGCCCCGTTTTGTCGTTGGGTCCAAATTGATGGAAGGCAGGACCACCAATACCATATTGTGGCACATTATACCACCCCAACACAGCCAAATACCACAGTCCAAAATACTGCCAGCAGCACAAAATACATTCCCAAAAACTTCCACTGGCCAGCCGTGAGGTGGGATCAGACGGTCTAATGGGCATCGGCCCACCGGGAAAATTCCCTGTAAGTTCTATGACCAATTGGCCCCTTATGCTTGGACATTTCATCAAAGGAGGATTACCATGTATAATCAGAAATGTCTGTAAGAAACTTACCGCTGCTTGCGGCAGGTCAATAGACCAGTCAGGTTATGGCTGACCAACCAGACTTCTACCCAAACAGTACTATCATCTGCGCCAGTTATTCTGTCTTACAACCTTGTGTGATTTGACAGTGATATTTTGTTGCTGTTTTCTGACCCAGCTCTCATTTGACTACTCTTTTAACCCTTATTGATGTATGTTGGTTTAGACTCTAGACCAGTGGTGGACTACTACATGCGGCCCAGGCGTCACATGTGGCCCAAAATTACATTCTGTGTGGCTCCCAACCATCTACACACAGAAATGCAAGTTTGTGTGTTGGCTGCTCGAATGGAGTTTCCTTGTGAGAGAGAATGGGGTCCCATATATGAGGAGAACAGGGTCTACTGTGCAGCACCCCAGAAAGGATTATATGAGTTACATCACTGGCTGTCTATGAGTGCAAATATGTTTTTGGGAGTTCTGGAATGCTATGCTGTTACCACAACATTCACAATTTTTAATGGAGAGAGCAGCATGAATGTGCAGTCTCCTTTCCAGCTTTAAACAGTCTGACTACCCATTTTCCTGCCATTCTGTCACTGCCCTGACTCGGTATGTATTTGGATCTCACCCGGCTTTGACATTTTCTCTCAGCGTAGTCACTGACTTTTTGCTCCATCAGTTGGGACTCAAAGTAGCAATGTCCTATAGAGGTGATACAGGGTGAAAAACTGTGCTTCATTAGATTCTGCTACCCAAAGACTCCAGTGCAAAGTCTGATTATGAGCTAAACCATTATGTAATGGAAGCAGGAGAATCTGTGCACTTTATCTACACAGTAGAGGATATTTTAATAATATTAACAGTTCAGTCAATGTCTTCGTGTTGTGCACTTACTATCTAGATACTATGAGACATGAGAAGATGACTAAATGCCATATCAAATTTAAAAAAGTTTGCTACTTTCTGGTGAAATTTGAATGACAGCTGAGCTGCAGTAACTCGGCACGGCCACTACACTTTGAATAGTGCTGTGTTTCCAGCTGTGTTCATAGTGCTTGTTCCGATGCTGGTGGTTACAGGGAACAGTGGACCCCCCTCCTATCGGATGCTGATGATCTATCCTGAGGATAAATTATCAATATCAGGAGCCTGGAACACCCTTAATTGATGACCTACTGTACCAAACCAGTGCAAATGCAAAGGGTTGACCTCATGAAAACAACCCACTTGTATGGCCTATTAGGGCATATGAACATCATAATGAGGGTGCCCTGCTCAGGAACCCACCTCTATCAGCCAGAACAGAGCATCAATGTGTAGATCAATGTGTAGTATTATATGTCGGCCGCTATGTAATAGTACATTTTTTCTGCAATGTCCACTGCTGAAAAAATGCCTGGCTGGCCATTGGCAAAATCGGCTGTTTGCCAGGGGTGCCAGGAGTGGAACCCGGGCCATGAGCTAATCATCTTGGGGCCGCATTCTGAAAAGTATTGTCTCTTATTGGACAACCCCTTTATAGGGTCCTAAACCTAATTCATTTGCTTTTTTATGCTTGACGTACTGCATTCTCCTAAAAATGAGCCTCTATGGGAACCATACTCTTTGAAGAAAGTAAATATCAACTGTTAGAAAATATGTATCTGCTATAAGTGGTTTTCCTGTCACCGTCTGCTTCTTAAATCCCAGAATCCAATCATACTATTCCTATGACATCAATTGGAATTAAGTGTAGGTAGCACAATTCCTAATATTCTTGGCTCACTTGTTTTTTTGCAGTCTGGATCCAATGTGAAATCTCATGTATGATTAACATTCTCCTAAGCGTTTCTCTTACCGCAGGGAGCATATGATATTACTTAAGACTTTATGCAGTTCATAATTATGGAGTCTATATATAATCATATCACATTGAGCAAGGAATTAACTCCATCGAAGTCCCTCTTTTCATTAAATAGGATTTATGTACAATTGTGGGTTTACAGAAAATGTAACCAGACTATTTCCTATCCTACTATTAACTCACGTAAAATGTTATTAAGCTCCACTCGAGCCGCTGGAGTTTGCCCAACATATACATGTGTCTGAGCGTTAAAATACCTTTTCGTCTGCAATGAGTTATAATTAGATTTATGGTTAATATTGCACAGTGAGATCATTTCACTCAGCGATATGCGGAAATGATTTACGTGAAGAGCCCTGAGGTTGGATATCAATCAACAGAAGTACAATTAAAGGGGCTTTCTAGTTTTATAAAAATTAAAAACTCTACAACTTTCAAATATACTTTGTGTTTCAATTCTTCACCATTTCAAGATCTCTACTTGCCGTCAGTGAAACTTGGTTTACATTCAGACTGGAAGCAAATTTACACAGAGAAGAGGATACCAATGTATTGAATCTAGAAAATGTCATGTTAGGGTGAGTGCGCAGTTGTGTTCAGCCAGTATGAGACTAAAATGAGGTATGTGCATGGTCTGGCAGTAGCGTTGCCACCTTTCCCAACAAAAAATACCTGCCATGTTAAGCCACACCCCAAAGAGGATGTGGCTGTGGGCTTGGCTTAACACGGGGTGTTAAGTCGCTATCATACTGTGGCTCCCAATAATATTAATGCCCCGTTAGCACCACCCAGAATTAATACTGTCCACATTAGTGCCCCCAGTAATATTAATGCCCTCATTAGTGCCCCCAGTAATAGTAATGCCCCTATCAGTGCCCCTCAGTAAGAATAATGCCCCCATTAGTGCACTTCAGAATTAATGCCCCCCATTAGTGCCCCCCAGGAAAAATAATACCCCCCATTTGTGCTCCCAGGAAGAATAATGCCCCTATTTGTGCCCCCCAGGAAAAATAATACCCCCATTAGTACCCCCAGGAAGAATAATCCCCCCATTAGTGCTCCCAGGAAGAATAATGACCCCATTAGCCCCCATTAGTGCCCCCAGTTAGAATAATGCCCCCATTGGTTCCCCTTTCTCTGTTTCTGCAAAAAAAAAAAAATACTCACCTCCTCCATTTGCTCGCAGTGAATGCCCCCTGCTGACTAGAAGCTTAGGACAGGACCTGCGCTCCAGCGTGATGACGTCTCACAGGTTCTGTCCTCCAGCCAGCAGCATGAGCAAATGGAGGAGGTGAGTGCTTTGTTTTTATTAACACGGGGGGAGGGAGGAGGTAAAGGCTGCACTAATGAGCGCTCCGCAATGGAAGCCACATTAGTAGCAGTCCTGGTAGGAAAATACCGGCAATTAATATTTACCGGCAACTAAATTACCGGCCTTGCCAGTGAGATACCGGGTGGCAACCCTATATGACAGTCTTAGCCTGAAAGTCCTGGAGAGAAAAAACATCCTATGCGCTAGGAGTCGTCCAGAATCAACACAAATGTGCTGGATACCAGAGATTATCCCAGTTAAACTACAATGGATAGGCCGGATATATGGAAACACAACCTAAGCAGTTGTTCACATCACGTTTAGCTCTATCCTGGACTAGTCTGCTACTGGTTTACAGGCAAAGATCTTGAAAATGGTGAAGAATTGAAACTCAGAGGGGATAATTTATGAGAAGCACTTTGGTGGTTCTTTGAACATTAAAAAGTGCATGTAGAACTTTTGTCTCCACTTCAAAATCTTCCTCTGAGCAGAAACCTAAAGGACTCCATTATAGGCTGATGTGAACTCAGCCTTAGGCCTCGTCCACATTTCCGTTTTTCACTGACGTGTGCTGTCCGCATTTTTCACGGACAGCACACGTACCCATTGATTTAAATGTATCTGTTCACATTTCAGCATTTTTCTACTGAGCGTGGGTCAGTAAAAAAATCACGGGGACATGCACTACTTTGATCTGTGATGCGGATCAAGCACGCACATTGAAGTCTATGGGTCCGTGAAAATCACTGACACACATCCGTGTTGTGTCCGTGATGCGTCCGTTTTTCACTGATGACTAATAGGAGATTCTTTGGAAATCAATTTTCAGCTGAGCAACGTCAGTGAAATACGGATGCCACACGGATGGTAAAAACGGACGCACGGATCAACCACGGATCCTTCACAGACAGCTTCACGGATGAAACACGTACACTTTTTTTCACGGATGTGTCACTGACACGGAAATGTGGACGAGGCCTTAGTCTCCCTCTACCTTGTTTTCCCTCCCTTCATTAGGACCTGTCTGCTCTCTCCTGCTGCTGGTTGATCATGCTCAGTTTCTCTGCTCTGTGTCTAGTCCCAGCTCTGTGAAGTGCATTCTCTTGCACCTGGGACTAGCTGTGGTCCTGGCTTCTCGCTCTGAACTTCCTGTCTGCTGATTCCACAAGGCATGTAAGGGAGCAGTGCTCTACATCACCTGAAGCCGGCTTGCTGAATAATCCTGACAAGTAGCAGTAAACTAAGGTTTTGTTGGAGCTTTTTCTGTTTCTTTTTTCAGCTTGCCTGTGTAGATACAGTATTGCTCATCCCTTGGTATTTCCCTTTTGCTTCATCTGTTGCTTGCTGTTTTAAACTGTTTTCTGTGTCTTCTGTTTCTTAATGCTAGTATGTTTCTGCCTGTATTTTTCTGTTTCTCTATTTCTATGTGTCTGTCAATCTGTCCATGTATGTCTGTCTGCAAATGTTACATTGTGTCTGTATACTATGTAGATCCCACTATTTTCCATATCTGTCTCTATATGTATGGTTCTGTCTTTCTCACAAACATCACATGACAGAGGGGCTAGTCCTGGGCTAGTCTGCTACTGGTTTACAAGCAAAGATCTTGCAAATGGTGAAGAATTGAAACTCAGAGGGGATAATTTATCAGAAGCACTGTGGTGGTTCTTTGAATATTAAAAATTGAAAATTTGTGAACACATTTGCAAAAAAGTCAGTTTTTATGCCATGCTTTCAAAAGTGTAGACTAACAAGAATAACACTATACCTGGCCATTATATGATCTTTATTCTGCAGTTTTCTCCAGTTCTCTCCTCTGCAGACTCCATCTCCAATTGTCAGATTTCCCTGAGATAGTGGACAGAGACTAGCTGCTATGCTGTCTCCCATACACTGCCCACACAGAGAATAGGAGATCTTGCCCCCTATGAACACAAGCTCCGAGATATCAGCAGGGCGTAGAACATTATACAGCAGTACACAATAGCTGTAATAGAAATCTGTGATAGTAGCTGTATTTCTGTACCACTCTCCCTCTAGCAGCTCACTCCTTCTCCTCTACCTCTACTTCAGTAGACTTCTGTGGACAGCATTTAACCTGATCTCTCATTGAGCTGATAATCTGTCTTCTTTCTCAAGACAGATTTTACCTGTGAATTGATGGTGAATGATCAATTCAGGAGACTGGAAAAAAAGGGCAGTTTTATCTCAAATTAGATATATTACAATGTTTCTGGTATTCCCTTTTACTATTGATGTTTCTTGAAAGTACTTACTTACATTTTATTCATTTATAATGTGTTTCAATATTCTGCAGTGCTAGACAGAGATTGTTGTCACTCACATCACTCATTGTCCCCATTGGGGCTCACAATCTAAATTCTGAATTAATCTATCAGTATGTTTTTGGAGTGTGTGAGGAAACCAAAGTTACTTGGAGGTCTCCCACACAAACAAACTCTTTCAGATGCTGTCCTTGGTCATATTCAAGCCCAAAACCCCAGCACTACAAGGCAGCAGTGCTAATCACTGAGCCACCATGCTGCCTTACACAGCCCAGTTTAACTTTATTTAGGTAACACTTTAAAGCCCCTTTAATTAGAATATATATAATGTTCAAGGGCCACAATAAAACTTAAAGGGATATCCCCCTTCAGGGCCTCTGGGACATGGCAATCTATAGAATACATGTCTGACAGATGAAGACATTGCATTTATGACTCTCGCCTTGTGGAGTAGCAAAATTATTAACCATTACGTGATTTGGAACTCACGTAAACTACAGCCAAGAGAGAAGCATGCATGTCTGGGCTTCTCTCCACTTCTTCTCTATATTGCTGAACATGGGAATATCCCTTAAAGGGGTTATCCAGGAAATGATAATGATGACCTATCCTCAAGACAGTTTGTAACAGCCTGGTCAGCAGCTGATCCTGCTTCTGGGCTGCAGCGGAAAAGAGCGGTCCCCAAATCAGTGGTGAAATAAGATCCCAGCATGTTTTTTTTTCATTTCACAATACAGTTTCAGGACGCGTTTTGCTCCTTCCAACCTTTCTCAAATGATCAGTTAAGAAAGGCTGAATGGGTAGAAATGTGTTCTGAAAGTGTACTCTGTTAAATGAAATAAAATCTAAACCACTTTAGATCATACTGCAGCTGCTGGGATCTTTTTTCACTAACCTCAGGATAGGTCATCATTATCACATTGATGGGGGTCCGATTCACAGCACCCCCGCTGATTATATGAAGTTCTGGTGAGTGCAGCCAACTCTTTGAATCTCTCCAAGCACAGTGCCGTACATTGTATAGCAGCTGTGCTTAGTATTGCAGCTCAGCCCCATTCACTTTTATGGGGCTAAGCTTCAACTAGGTCATGTGACCAATGTACGGTGACATCACATGGCTTAGGAAGAGGCCAAAGCGCTCACGGAACGCCTGGCCTCGTCTCACAGCTGATTGGTGGGGGTGCCAGATGTCAGACCCTTGCCAATTTGATATCGATGACCTATCCCAAAGATAGGTCATGAATATTAATTAAGGGATAACCCCTTAAAGGGGTATTCCAGTTCATTGGATTGGGTCTGCTTTGAAAGAATGTTGCAGGTTTTAGAAATGTCTAATATACTGTAATGAACATTTTTGCGCTGTTCTCTAAAAATATGTACTGTACTTACTTCATAGGCTGAGTTGACATAAGCATTCAGTCTTTCTGTTCTTCTGCTCTGTTACAGGAGCACAAGAATGGAAAGGACGGATTTGGCACATGACTGAGCCGAACGGAGCCTATGGACCTCATAGACTGCAGTGGGTCCGTTAGCTTTCCATTTGGAGGAAGATTTTTGAAGCAGAGACAAAAGTTGTGCATGTAGGACTTTTGTCTCCACTTCAAAATCTTCCTCTGAGCAGAAACTTAAGGGACTACATTATAGGCTGATGTGAAACTTTGTTTTCACTCCTGCATCCCTTCATTAGGACCTGTCTGCTCTCTCCTGCTGCTGGTTGATCATGCTCAGTTTCTCTGCTCTGTGTATAGTCCCAGCTCTGTGAAGTGCATTCTCTTGCACCTGGGACTAGCTATGGTCCTGGCTTCTCGCTCTGAACTTCCTGTCTGCTGATTCCACAAGGCATGTAAGGGAGCAGTGCTCTACATCATCTGAAGCCGACTTGCTGAATAATCCTGACATGTAGCAGTTTTGTTGGAGCTTTTTCTGTTTCTTTTTTCAGCTTGCCTGTGTAGATACAGTATTGCTCATCCCTTGGTATTTCCCTTTTGCTTCATCTGTTGCTTGCTGTTTCAAACTGTTTTCTGTGTCTTGATGCTGGTATGTTTCTGCCTGTATTTTTCTGTTTCTGTATTTCTGTGTGTCTGTCAATCTGTCTGTGTCTGTCTGTCTGCAAATGTTACATGTTACATTGTGTCTGTATATTTATCACTATGTAGCTCTCACTATTTTCCATATCTATCTCTGTATGTATGTATTGTAAGGGATCACACTCTCTTAGGAGGTCACAATCACAGACTTCTCCTCTGACAACGGGGTTCAAGTCCAAATGGTGCTTTATTTTGGCTCTCTAGCACCAACACACACATAAACATCAAAATAAACATCTGCCCATCTAGGCACTACTATACGGTCCAGCGGCCTCCTGGCTATGACTTCACCAGCACCTATGGGGAAAGATGGTGCAGAAGTTCTTCCAACTCTGACCGCGCGACCCTCTTTCCATAGATGTCACTGGGCCCCCCAAACTTCAGGCTTCCTCAGCCTTGTGGCCCCTCAGCACTCCTGGCTGAGACCACACAGAGCCTCTGCCGTCTTCCTTCCAAGTCCCAATTCACAGGCTTCCTCAGCCTTGTGGCCCCCCTGGGTCCTCTTTCTCAGTCATACACAGAGGGTTGTTTTATCCCTCCGTTATTACCTCATCAAGCATCACCTGTGATCACCTAAGGTCAAAGACAAAACGTGTACTGGAAGGGCGTGGACTGGCAGATCCCACTACCAAACCTATCCACCAGTCCAAATGAAATCCAGCACAGAACAACATCTAGACAAACCTGTCTCAGCAAACTACTCTTTGCTGAACCCACTGCAGCTTTCTGGATTTCAGTTATCTCACCCAGTTGAAGTACAGCATTCAAACCCACCGCAGGTGCCCAGATTGGCCACAGGGGGGAGTTCGTGGGACACCCGGAAGCGAGCGCTTCCGGGTTTAGTGCTATTTGATGCCGTGATCTCACGTGATCACGGCATCTAATTCCTTTAGTTACTGATCGTGTATATCGGTAAGTAGGGGCAAGTCTCTGCCGTTTGAAACAGCATAGACTTGCCGGCCATGACGACCGCCGCACGTGCGAGCAGACGTCATGTTTTTTATATATGTATTTTATGGTCAATTAAATACCTATTCATCTATTCTTTATTTGATGTATGGTATTCTTGACATTTTCTGCTGGCTTAATGTTCGGGGCCTGGGGAATGTTAAAACATCATATTTCTCAGCAATACAGGCACATATTAACATAGGACCAACACAGATGTCTTCAGCTGCCAAGTGCATATGTAACAGGTCAGCCAGTGTCATAAGTACAGAACTGCCGACAGATGCCCTTTAAAGACAGCTGCTTTTTTCAATGAGATGACAGGTCCTTTTTCTATTTTTTTTTTAACATAAAGGGGTAATTTATTATACTGAAATACGCCTAAATTACACATATTTCAGTTGTGACGCAAACTGTGACTTTTCCCCGCTCATGCCGGGTCTAGAAAAGTGGGCGTGGTGTGGTTGGGAAAGGGACAGGCTGGCAGGCCCATATTTCAAGCTTAGAAAAAGGTCTAAATGTAAGACAGCTCGGAAGCAGCAGTGGTTAAAAAAGTGCTAAACATGAATCTTGTAACTAGGATTATTAATCATGTTTTTTTTTTTTTTACTACTCAGCTTGCTGGTTATGGTTAGTTGTGCCGCTATCTGCGACTTCTCCTCACTCACGCCAGGTCTAAAATTGTGGGCATGTTGGGAAAGGGGATGGGCCAGCAGGACCCTCTCATTTACCACTTTCTATGCCTATTTTAGGTATAGAAAAAGGTCTAAATGTAAGACAGCTAGAAAACTGTCTTACATTGAAAAGTAGCGTTGGATGTTATGGAAAGGCCGGCGCCTCTTAACCCCTTCGCGACCAGCGCCGTACATGTACGGCGCTGGGGCGATGCGGGCACATGGCGCCCGCTCGCGGGTGCGGCGGGCGTCATGGCCGGCAAGTCTCTGCTGTTTCTAACAGCAGAGACTTGCCGCTACTTACCGCCATCGGCGGCGTCTTCCGGGGTGACTAGATGCCGTGATCACACGTGATCACGGCATCTAGTTGCGTCTAAACCCGGAAGCGTTCGCTTCCGGGTGGTGTACAGACACCCCGTGTGGCCAATCGGGGTGTCTGTACACCATATGAAAACTGTAATCCTCGCTGGTGAGGATTACAGTTTTCAAAGTGCAATTCTTATTCTGGCCACTAGATGGCAGGCCAGGATAAGAAATGAGCAATTGATGGATTTCTGAGTCTATAAAACCCAGAATTGCTCATAAAGAAAAAAAAAAAGCCACAATTTATAAGCCCATATTTGAGCTTTCTAATAGTAAAAAAAAATAAAAAAAATGTTAAAAAATATATAAAAAATAAAAAAGATGTAAAAGTTCAAATCACCCCCCTTTCCGTATAAGTAAAAAATAAATACCTAAATAACAATAAATATAGACATCATGGGTATCACCGTGACCGAAAACGCCCGTACTTTTAAAATATAAAAAAAAAAATTCCAATACGGCGAATTGTGTGGCGGAAAAAAGCGTCCAAATGGCGATTTGCCGTTTTTTGTCGCTTTTTTTTTCTAAAAAAAATTAAATAAAAAGTGATCAAAAAGTCATACACACCCCAGAATGGTATCAATAAAAACTTCAGATCGTCCCGCAAAAAATGAGCCCCCATACAGCTCTGTACACATAAATACCAAAAAGTTATAGGGGTCAAGATTTGACAAGGAAAAAAAAAAAAAAAAGGGCAACTTTCTAATTATTTTATCACTATGAAAACGCAGGAAAAACTATACATATTAGGTATTGCCGGATTCGTACTGACCAGTAGAATGAAAGTAACGGGTCAGTTTTAATGCACATTGAACGCTGTAAATAAGAAACCCGTAGAACTGTAGCGGAATAGCGTTTTCTTTGCAATTTCACCCGGTTTGGAATTTTTTTCCCGCTTCCCACTACACCGTATGCAATATTAAATGGTGGCGTTGGAAAGTACAACTTGTCCCGCAAAAAACAAGCCCTCATACAGCTATGTGAACAGAAAAATAAAAGAGTTATGGCTGTTTGAAGGCAGGGAGCGCAAAACGAAAATGCAGAACCGTAAAAAGCTCCGGGCGCGAAGGGGTTAATAAATGTGCCCCATAGTTTTATTTATTATCAAAGAAGAATCCAACAAACATCAACCGTACAAATGAGACAGTATAGCAGAGCCGGTAAGCTCCAATATAGAATTGTACACATCATTATGGAATAAAATATGGTTCTCAGTCCAAGTGTCTTGTTTCATTAATTGGTATCTAGTAGGCCTATGGGATGTTGTTTAATCCTAGGGCTCCAGTGTCTATAGAATGAGCCCAGTGATTTCTCGAGAATCACAATGAGACGTTCATAGATACAATGTTTAGAGAGCATATCTTCCACACAATGTATATTGGGGGCGTCATGAGATTTCCAGCTTCTGATGACAGGTCCTCTTTAAGAACCAAACTAAACCACATGCTGAAAGGGTTAAACCAGCAATGTATCATCTATTTTTCATAACCAGTCTATTCTAAGTAGTCTTCTACATTGCTTCAAATAAGAGAGCAGACCCGGAAAGGACGCTATGCGGTTTTAACACCATATCTTAATCAATATATTTATTTAAACATCAAATAGATTCCCAGTGAATAATTTATGACACAGATAAAGACGCGCCATCTATAGTCAGTCCACTTTCATCATTCTTCTTGCAGCGAGGCAGGCAGGGTGAATAGAAAATGCTGCTTCTTCAAGCAGAAATCCATCCGATACTGCAGCAGAATAGGCGTCCTGCAGCTATTACACTCGTCAGTGACGTCACACCACCTAAAACGCATGTTTTCAATATATTTATATCTTTCTGTTATTCTCTATAAAGGCTTATTCAGACAGCTGTAAGTGTTTTTCAGTCTGCAGATTGCGGATCTGCAAAACACTGATACCATGTGCAGACTGCACATGGCCGGCCCTATGATAGAAATGCGTACAAGAATAGGACATGCTCCTTCTTTTTTGCAGGGACGCAGAACGGAACTACCGGTGCGGACAGCACACAGTGTGCTGTCCGCATCTTTTTCAGCCCATTGAAATGAATGGGTCCACACTAGAGATGAGCGAGCATGCTCGAGTGCCATTTTTGCGTATTTGCGTACGCATTTTAAAATTCGTACGCTATTCATACGCATATTTTAATCTATACGCAAATGCGTACGAATAGCGTACGGATAGCGTACAAATTCAATTTGTACGCTATTCGTACGCAATTCGTACGCATTTGCGTATAGATTAAAATATGCGTATGATTAGCGTACAAATTTTAAAATGCATACGCAAAAATGGCACTCGAGCATGCTCTGCCGAGCATGCTCGCTCATCTCTAGTCCACACCCAATGCAAAATTGCGGAATGGATGCAGACCTATTCACACGGTCGTCTGAATGAGCCCTAAATACAAGTTCTATATTTTTCCAATGTTCCAATACTTGCATATATATTGTACACTGTATGGTACTTGACCACTTTATTATCACAGAAAGACCATCCATGTCCACAGGGGTGGGATTAAAATTTTTAACAACATGTTCCCTACTCAATGGCGGACATACGGCATCATGACACATGTTTACATATACATCACATATATATGCAACACACATACATAAATACACCACATATACATGGTACACATACATAAATACACCACATATACACTGCACACACATACCAGCCAACTTTTAAAATGCCTAAGGAGCTAAACTATGGAATGGAAGGGCTCATCTCCAGCTGCCAGCCGGATCTGTAATTTTAACAACCGGATCTGGAGAACCTGAGGGAACTGGCTGAATCCCATGCCTGCGTGTCCATATATCCCACTTGCTGGGGTGTACTCAAGATGTTATCTAGGGAGAGGTTTAAATAAAATTCCTTATGACCATCTAGGAGTCCGAGCACTGGTGCACTGAGTGAGAAAACATACAACACCCAAGTAATCAGCAGTGCATTCAAGCAAATAGTATTAAACAGTGTTGCATAAAAGTTGCTGTCTACATCTCTGGTGGTCTAGGACAGTGAAGGGGTTAATGTCTGTATGTCTGGTGGTCTATGGCAGTAAAGGTTTAAAAGGGTTTTCCAAGTCTTTACAACTGATGACCTATCTTATTCCAATAGCAGGTCGGTGGGGGTGCCGGGAGTCAAACCCCCATTATCACATATTGATTTGAAAATTTAAGTCCTGAAAGCTCCTTTAATATCAGCTCTAGTGGTCTAGTGCAGTGAAGAGGTCATAATCCCTGTTGGTCTAGGTCAGTGAAGGGTTTAAGTCTGTGTATGTTATGAACAGCAGAAGTTCTCCTGCTGTCTTCATCTCCTATCAGCTTGACGACAGAGTAATTGCTGGGCAACTGCCTCACTACTAAGGCATCAGTGAGGTTACATGGTCGCCGATGGGAGTCTCTAAGGTTCTTTTTACATTGATCAATGATCAGGAAAACTATCAGGAACAAAGCAGACATCGCCTGATCATCAGCGGCGATGAGGGTTGCATTTACTGCAGCAATCACCTCCGCTGTATGCGGACAAGGGAACTCTTTATTGATCGTTTGCCCCCCTAGAAAACCATTAGTCCTGATCGTACTGCCTAAACGCCGATCTGCTGCATAGAAACGATGATGTTTGGTGATGGCAGAATGACAGAACACCCAATGAAAGAGCATCTACTCGTTCATCTTATTATTGCCGGAACGTTTTACATAGACCAATTATCAGGAACAAACCTTTATACAAATACTCATCACCAATAATCTGCCAGATCACTGTTCCATGTAATAGGATCCATTTACAGGGGCTTACTTGACTGGTAAACTCTCTTTGCTCCTGGGGGGAATATATTAAGATTGGCTCACAATGCTAATTATAATAGAATTATAAAGAGGCAAGTCTCTCAACAACTTTGGGGCATGTTCAGGAGACATGCATTAGAAAAAAAATCTGATCTGGTAATGTGTTGCAGTTTTCTGGCATACATATTGTTCAATGTGTCGGGCTGTGGAGGTCCTGTTGCCTGCCCGTACTCAGCTCACTTTTTGTAGGGTGAAGAAAAATGCCAAGAAGTTACAAATTTTAGTGCAAAATGATGCCGCTCTGTGCCAAAGCACGTGACTTCTGTACACCAGAAAGCTGGCCTACAGGCTTGATACCTTCCAGCTCCGGGTTTCTTGTTCTTGCAGGTCATTGCTGGTGATAGCTGTGTGTTTAACACAGTATCCTCTATATGCTTCCACTCTAGTGTAATGGTGTTTGATTCCAGTGGTTTGTTCCAGTTCCTGTACAAGTTTCTTGTGCTCCATTTGTGGTATTTCCAGTGTCAGGGCAGAAATTGGAGAGCAACGAGGACAGCACCTCCGGGGAAGTAATCCTTCTTTATTATTTTCAACCAATAGAAAGGACAGAGCAGCTGTAACTATGGCTGTACAGCTCTGTCTATGATTGGGCAGAGTGATTCAGGAGCGATCTACCAAATTATTAAAGGGAATCTCAGGTAGTGAGGGTACTGTTTGAGATATGCCTCCTTGCATCTCAGAAGAAACATTGCTGGCTGGTTGAACATTGTAAAAAACATAAGAAAAAAATTTCACAGAGGCAAGGGGTAGTTTTAGACATGTAACTGCTCCCTTTTATATTCCTCTGTGAGAGCCCCCTCTTTGATTCATAGTGGAGAGCCAATACGTAAGGTTGGCTCCTACTGAGAAAGAAAAAAAACATCCATGTATTTAGTGACGGGCTATCCTCAGGGTCCGACACCCTGCAACCCTGACAATCAGTTGGGCACTAGCTCCAGCACCAGAAAAAGACAGCTCCACCAACTTTGTAGTGGACTGAGTTCATCACTGCAGCTCCCATTGACTTCTGTCTGCTTCTGGAGATAGAGCTATTGCGGCTGCTGAAGACCTATCGTGATAAAATGTGGACAACCCCTTTAACTTGGAGGACTGACATATATTACCACATTTGCCCTGCAGAGAAAACGTATGACCGTAAGAAAGTCCCCCCAGCAATAACAGCTAATTTCATGGAGTCTAATATCCAGGGTTACACATGACCATACACTTTGGGAGTCATTTGAGGGTCAAGGTTTTACGCCACTTTTTGATATCCCCTACGTCGCCTAATTTATGGTGTGGAGTATCCTCCAGCAGTCTGTGTGCCTAGGTGAGGTGCACCATGTCATAAATTTGGCTAATCCTCCGGCAGCCGTGCGTCTTGGCGTAAAAACTATGGCAACCCAAGACTGGCTGAGTTTTTAGCCTACAACTAGGCCAACAGGCATACATTTTAGTACGTTTGCCAGGGCCAGAACTGCCCCCGAAACATGTCCATCCCAACTTTTCAACACTGGTCTTACAACTTAATATTGTGGCACAGCTGGTCATAAAGGGAACTATTTTAGAAGCAAAATAATTGCAAATCTCTTGAAAAATAGCCCCCATGGTAACCCTCTCAGGGAATCATTTACTACATGGACAATTGGCATTTTTGGATGGTATGTGCCTGGTTTACACCTTCTATTATCTGCCTCTTTTCTCAAACCATTCTTAATCCTGTGTCGCACCAGAAAAAAAAAGGACACCAATAACAGTAGAACCCCTGAAAACTTTCAGAAAAACCGATGCCTCATAGCTTTTCATAGAAAAAAGGTTGTGTTACTTTATCTGTGTTTTTTTAATACTGCAGCCAGATGTATGCTGAAAGCCAAAAATGAAATATAAAATGCAATGCAAACAATGGGGGACATTTACAAAGACTGGCTTTTAGCACCGGTCTTTGTTTCCCCCTGTGCTGCCAGAAGATTCACCTAATTAACGTTGAGGCATGCGCCTACCGATAACTTAGGCACATCTACAGCAGTCTGTGGGCCAGAGTGAAAAACTACTTCACTCCCAGAGTTTAGTAGTTTTTTCCCATCATTTATCACTGTTTCCAGGCATAAATGTTAATAATTTTGCCAGGGCCCCCAATGAAAATATTGTCTTGCAACTTTTTTTTTTTTTACTAAAATGCTTGTAATTTACACAAGTTTTTTTTGTTTGTTTTTTATCTGCTTTTTGGATCCATGGGAGTTTTTTTTTTTTTTTCAAAACGAACATGCTGTAAGTGAGGTGTTATTTTCATGTGTTTTCCATAGGCTACTCCTGTGATGGCTAACCTCTGGCACTCCAGCTGTGGTAAAACTACAACTCCCAATATGCACAACTGCTTGGCTGTTCTCAGAACTCCACAGAAATGAGTGATGCATGCTGGGAGTCATAGTTTCCCCACAGCCGGACTGCCGGAGGTAAGCCATCACTGGACTCTATGTGACATGAAAAAATACTATACATACGTGTGTACTCTTCTGTGTTAGTCCTATGGTGGGGCTACAGTACTCGTATGGACCTCAAGACACCTGAGGACATTGGGGGAAATTTATAATAAATGGTGTAAAGTAGAAATAGCTTACTTGCCTATAGCAACCAATCAGATTCCATCTTTCATTTTTCAGAGCTCCCTTGGAAAATGAAAGGTGGAATCAGATTGGTTGCTATGTGCAACTAAGCCAGTTCTACTTTACCTCAGTTTGATAAATCTCCCCCACTGACATCAGCATCCACACCTTCAAGCCTATATTAGTCATGCAGACCCTGGCATGGGGTTTACACAGATTGGTACATGTATATTACACAGACGTATATATACAATAGATTGCTTCTGTGCAATCAGGATGGCTGCAAGACCCAAGAACAGCACTATTATGTGTCATCTGTTCTTCTCGGTTCCAAAACAGCATATCTGTTTGCCTTAGTAATGCATTATACATTCCGGTGCCTGCTAAACCGTATACGTGCAAGAATAAATCACTGCAGCTCTATATCTATGCCTCAGCACATGGCAGGTTTATATTGCAGTGAATTACAACCGGCAGGGAAAATGTGAGTTTAGGATCTTAAATTATATCTAATCCAACTGCAGCAATTTTCCTCTGGACTCCATTCGCGCACTCCTCAAGATGTTCCCGAAGCCCCTTGTTTTGTCTGATTTGTGATGCGCTACAAGCGTTCTTGGCTCAATCAAAGCAGAAACATTCACATATGGATGAGCCGCGGCTCAGCATGGAGACCAGCAGCACAAACCAATTTTATAGCAGCTGTTTCTGATGAGCTTACTGCTTCTTCTTGCCAGACCATTCAGCTGCATCGTGTTTTACAGCCAGTCTGGCAAACCAAGAGTTAATTTGGGGCAACAGGGCAACACCTGTCGTAGTACCAATAATCACTGTGTAGCAGCGCAGCTATTGTATTGAATGGGGTTCTAGCTGTCCACCATGCACTGGCACCGACCGTAGGGCCGCAGTATGCAGAAGTCGGACCCATTCACTGGAATGGGGTCTGCGATCCACACCGCAAAAAAGAAGTATGAGCACTACTTTTTTGCGGTACGGATCGCGGACCCCATTCAAGTGAATGGGTCAACCTC
Source organism: Rhinella marina (assembly GCA_900303285.1). Lineage (NCBI taxonomy): Eukaryota > Metazoa > Chordata > Amphibia > Anura > Bufonidae > Rhinella > Rhinella marina. The sequence continues at coordinate 27,495 of ONZH01019019.1, read as the reverse complement.
TAAGGCATGCACCATTCTGGATTGAGGACCCTTTCAAGTGAATGTGTCCACATCCGTGATGCGGTGCAAAAACGGCCACCTGCTGTTTGCTGTTTTTCTAATTTCTCTGTCCAGCTCACTGAGAAGGAAGCACGTGCTCAGTTCCATCCTTCAACTGCCACCAGATGCAGCTGAAAGGACATGCCCCCTAAGATGACAGCTTGAAATAAATCTAGAAGATACTATTGGAGCGAAGAATAGGAAGATCCCTGGACCTGGATCCAGGGCTGGTTCTAGTTTTGTTACAAAGAGGTTGTCACCTACTAGATTATGTATTGTCATTTTTTACCTTAATCATGGGATAACCCCTTTAAAGCACATTTGAAGCCACAATTAATCCACAGTTTGGGTGAGATTTGCAGTAACCACATGTCAACGAGGTTTTCTACCTCCATTGGCTGAATAGGTGACCATACAGAAATGAATGTTGGATGAATCTGCTGAGGTCAGCAGGACTGGCCGACCACCTAAGAGAAAAGAAGGGTCGGCCATCTCTGATTTAGATATGCCCGATGCTTTTGTTCTCTAGGTAGATAATCTGCTGCCAGAGGTGACTAGCAGTGACTTATTCCCCCCTCCTTATGGAGAAAACATGCATGCTTGGCTGAACCAGGAGTTCATGTGTATAAGTCGTTCAGCCAACAGCTAGGTAAGGCACAAGGCCATCTTAAAGGGAATATGTCACTAGTGTTTTGCTGTCGTAAAAACTAATGGGGTCATTTATCAAGCTGGTGTAAAGTAGAACTGACTTAGTTGCCCATAGCAACCAATCAGATTCCACCTTTCAATTTTAACAGTTTCTTTGGAAAATGAAAGGTGGAATCTGATTGGTTGCTATGGGCAACTAAGCCTATGTGCGCTAAGACTGAACTTGAATGGGAGACGGGTCATGCTGCTTTTCTATACAAAGAAACATTAGGGTAGATTTACTAAGCAAAATGTGCCACAATTATCTGACATCTGACATGGTGTTCAGCCAAATCTATAACGTGTGTCTGAGAATGGCCTGGTGTGCCCACACTATATAAGCATGGTGCATCTGTACTGCCCCCCAGGGGCCGATTGGGAACTTAAAGTGGCCCTGGAAAAAATGTAATAGTGGCCCCATGTTGTAGGTGGATCCAAATTGAAAGAGTAGGTGGGGCCTATAATACCGTATTGCAGCACAGAATACTGCCCCAGCAGAACCAAATATCACAGGGCAACACAAAATCCTGCCGCCCCAACCACAGTATTTAACTGTATCACCATCATGAGGACAGTAATACAGTTGAGTTCAGGAAGGGAACTTGTGGCCATTGAGCATCAGATCATTATGTACCTAGCCTGCAACCATCAAGAGGGCATCGGCTCACCGTGAAATTTTCCTGTAGGCTCTATGGCCAATCTGCCACTGCTGCCCCCTAGTGATAGTAACTCACACGCCATCCCCATTAAATCCAGGAGATGGGAGGGAAAATAGCTTTTACTTGCAATGTTCTTAGTGGTTACACGGTTATTTACATTGAGGCACAGAAGCTTGCTGGTTTCACCTCAGAAGTACACTGAGGCTCCACACACTTCAGTAACATTGGAACATGTTATTCAGGAACATAGCAGAAAGTGGAGCAGTTCTGTTACTGAAGTGTGTGGAGCCTCTGTGTAGTCAGAGGTGAAACCAGCAAGCTTTAGTGCTTCAATGTAAACAACCGTGTAACCACTAAGAACATTGCCCAGGTTTGCTAGATAGTACATGGGAGCATATTCCAGCCTCACCTGGTTGGCCACTAACATTTTTGCTTCCTCTGTCAGCAGGTCCTAGAGTTTTGGCCATGGCAGTACTTGCTGTCTCTTGCCAGTGAACTCCTTGCCTATGACCTCTGCCTCATGGCTGAGCAGTCTCAATCCTGTGGCTTTCAATGTGATGCATAGATAGACAGATAGATAGATAGATAGATAGATAGATAGATAGATAGATAGATAGATAGATAGGAGATATATAGATATGAGATAGATAGATAGATAGATAGATAGATAGATAGATAGATAGGAGATATATAGATATGAGATAGATAGATAGATAGATAGATAGATAGATAGATAGATAGGAGATATATAGATATGAGATAGATAGATAGGAGATAGATAGATAGATAGATAGATAGATAGATAGATAGATAGATAGATAGACAGTGCCCAACCCAACAAAGCCTAAAGGGATATAATCTTAAAAACATACTGGGCTCATGCACACGACCGTATGTATTTTGCGGTCTGCAAAAAACGAATCCGCAAGAAATACGGATGTCGTCCGTGTGCATTCCGTATTTTGCGGAACGGAACAGCTGGCCCCTTATAGAATAGTCCTATCCTTGTCCGTAATGCGGACAATAATAGGACATGTTCTATTTTTTTCCCGGAACGGACATATGGAAACGGAATGCACACAGAGTAAGGGCTCATGCACTCAGCCGTTGCCCAGCCTTGGCCATATTCCGGCCCGCATACTGCGGGTCCGCAATACACAGGCACAGGCCGTGTGCACCCTGCATCACGGATCGCGGACCCATTCACTTGAATGGGTCCGCAATCCTGGAGATGCGTAACAGAGGCACGGATCGGAACACCATGGAAGCACTACGGTGAGCTTCTGTGCTGTTTCTGGCCGTGCCTCCGCACCGCAAAAAAGTAGTGCATGCACTACTTTTTTGCGGTGTGGACCGAGGGATGCAGATCGCGGACCCCATTCAAGTGAATGGGTCCACGATCCGAATGCGGCGGCCCCACTGTGAGTGCCCATGCATTGTGGACCGCAAATTGCGGTCCACAGCACGGGCAATGAGCGCACACTACCATGAGCCCCAATGAGCCCTAACTACCATTGGAATGAATGGTTCCGCATATGATCAGCAAAAAAAACCCACAAAAGACACGGAAAGAAAATACGTTTGTGTGCATGAGCCCTAAAACTGCCAATGGCTACATCACCGCTCATACACCAGATGTATCCCATAGCCAGCCTTAGGCTACTTTCACACTTGGCAGGGAGCAGCAAAAACACTTCTGTTACTGATAATACAACCATCTGCATCCGTTATGAATGGATCCAGTTGTATTATCTTTAACATAGCCAAGACGAATCCGTCATGAACTCCATTGAAAGTCAATGGGGGATGGATCCGTTTTCTATTGTGTCTGAGAAACCTAATCCGTCCCCATTGACTTGCATTGCAGTTTGCTCTCCGGTATGGAAACACAACCAAGTGGAATGGAATACATTTTGGAGCACTCCATTCTGTTCAGTTACGTTTTGTCCCCATTGACAATGAATGGGGACAAAATGGAAGAGTTTCCAGTATTGGGATCCTCTGCCGGATCTTAATACCGTAAAATGTAAACGCAAGTGTGAAAGTAGCCTTACCTGTACACATGGGCTGCGATGTCAGTGACTGGAAACATACACTTTTCATTGTAAGTTTACATACAGTAGTAAGACAGTCAGCCAGTTTGGGAACATGCGGCTACACTGGTTCCAGATCTCTGCTTCTGAATTTACAAACCATAAATTATTTTGCCCCGTGTTTTTCTTTTGACTGTATAACTGTTTTCGTACCTAATTTGTGAGCATTGATTGAGTCCAAGTTGCATAAACGAAAACCAGATTGTGCATTATTCAGAGGGAAATGTTAATGTGATGCCAAAAATGTGTCGCCTCCAAATGTTAATTTTTGTTTGCCCATACACGGAACAAGGCATACCCTGTAAATACAAAGTGTGGATGAATAAAAAGTGGATAGATAGATAGATAGATAGATAGATAGATAGATAGATAGATAGATATTAGATAGATAAATAGATAGTGATTAGATAGATATGAGATAGATAGATAGTGATTAGATAGATATGAGGTAGATAGATAGATAGATAGATAGATAGATAGATAAATAGATAGTGATTAGATAGATAGATAGATAGATAGATAGATAGATAGTGATTAGATAGATATGAGGTAGATAGATAGATATTAGATAGATAGATAGATAGATAGATAGATAGTAATTAGATAGATATGAGATAGATAGATAGATAGATAGATAGATAGATAGATAGATAGAATAGATATGAGATACACATACTCAGCGGTGAGGGACACTCACTTCAGGAGTCTATCTTATCTTTTCCGAGACTTCACCTCCATGGAGGAAGAAGAGAAGCTCTTCATACTTCTCGGGGAGAAGGAGAAGCAGCACAATATATTACTGCTTGCCATAGACTTAGAGAAGCATGATATGTCATGGACTCCTATAGACCCACCCTGTATATGTTCCCATCTCCCATCCTACCTGATTTCCACTTGCTTTGACAATGCTAATATATATTTAGTCCTGCCAATAAAGCTGATTTGAATTTGAATTGAATTAGATAGATCTATAGAAAAATTTTTACCTCATGCAGCATAAAGGCTATATGCTTCCCTGCCCCTGGCCACAAAGCACTGAGGGAAGGGGGGCCCAAGCTAAACTCTTATGCCAGGGCCTATGAGCCTTTAGCTACGCCCCTGGATAGATAGATAGATAGATAGATAGATAATAGATTGATAGATAGATAGATAGATTGATAATAGATTGATAAATAGATAATAGATTGATAAATACTAGATAGATACTAGATATATAGATAGATAAATGTGAGATAGATAGATAGATAGATAGATAGATAGATAGATAGATAGATAGATAGATAGATAACATAGTAACATAGTTTATAAAAAAGACATCTGTCCATCCAGTTCGGCCTGTTTACCTACAAGTTGATCCAGAGGAAGGCAAAAAAACCCTGTGAGGTAGAAGCCAATTTTCCTCACTTTAGGGAAAAAAATTCCTTCCCGACCCCAATCAGGCAATCAGAATAACTCCCTGGATCAACGACCCCTCTCTAGTAACTATAACCTGTGATATTATTACCCTCCAGAAATACATCCAGGCCCCTCTTGAACTCTTTTAGTGAACTTACCATCACCACCTCCTCAGGCAGAGAGTTCCATAGTCTCACTGCTCTTACCGTAAAGAATCCTCTTCTATGTTTGTGTACAAACCTTCTTTCCTCCAGACGCAGAGGATGTCCCCTCGTCACAGTCACAGTCCTGGGGATAAATAGATGATGGGAGAGATCTCTGTACTGACCTCTGATATATTTATACATAGTTATTAGATCTCCCCTCAGTCGTCTTTTTTCTAAAGTGAATAACCCTAATTTAGATAATCTTTCTGGGTACTGTAGTCCACCCATTCCAGTTATTACTTTAGTTGTCCTCATCTGAACCCTCTCCAGCTCTGCTATGTCTGCCTTGTTCACAGGAGCCCAGAACTGTACACAGTACTCCATGTGTGGTCTGACTAGTGATTTGTAAAGTGGGACTTTCACTAGATAGATAAGAGATAGATAAATATTAGATAGATAGATAGATAGATAGATAGATATTAGATAGATAGATAGATAGATAGATAGATACATAGATAGATTCACATTATAGATTGCTATGATTCTTTATCCCAACTGATGTGTTAAAACAAGAATTTCCAGTAATAGAAGTTTCCAAGCAGCACCGGCCGAGCTCAGGCAGCCTGTAGATCCCCGGCCTCCCTGTTTTAGTAATTAGTGGAGATCCAAGTCCATAAATCAGTCTTATCTTCTGACATGGCACAGCATGGGTCCAGAAAGTCTATACAATCACAATAAGACTTTTTATGTTGGAAATTCTCTCCACAAATGTAAGCCCTTATAATCTCCAGGAACACATTATAAATCTCCATGCACAGCCCATTTCTTGGCTGACTTGTCACATCAGGATGAACTGCCTATAGTCAGCTATATAATTGTGCTGCTGTAACGGCAGATACAGAGAAAAGACAGAGTGTTATTACCCTGACACTGATACCTGATAATGTCTGTCTGTGAAGAGGAGGGAAATGTGAGTGTCCACTCATTCGCTTCTTACACCTCACCTGCTCAGTGATGGTGCACAGGGGTGTAGCTATAATTCATAGGGCCCCATAGTAAAATATGACAGGACCCCCACCAACTAGTGTAAGAAAATGAAACAGTAGGGATGAGCAAACTTGTGTTTTACGTCTTCCTAGCTCTCTTACATTTAGACCATTTTCTATACCTAAAACATATAAGTAAAAACTTCGTGGCACACCATGTGGCGCGTCTCCTACTTCGAGCGTTCTGCTCATGTTTTCTTTGCGCCCGTACCCTCTTCTGCTTTCTCCTCTACGGCACCAGTTTGATGAAGGCCACATTTGGCCGAAACGTCACAACATTTCTGTTTGCCCGTGTGATTAATAAAGAATTATCAGGATTATTCTTCAATGTGCTGGAGTATTTCTTCATTGCTATACCTAAAACAGGCATAGAAAATGCTGAATAAGACACCCCACAATTGCAGACCTGGTGTGAGTGGAGCGAAATCGCAGATAGCGGCGCAGCTAACCGTTGCGCCGCCATCTGTGCCTGAAATAAGCCTAATTTAGGCGTATTTCAGAATAGTAAATGAGCCCCATTATGTGTACACTATTAGTGTCAGGAGCACTATTTGCTGGGCACAGTTTCTTTAGGGCACTGTGTGCCAATACAGTAATTATTGAACAGGGGGACTGTTTGTGCAGTATAGTATTGAGGGAGGACAGTGGGCACAGTATTGGGGGTGGCAGGATGGGATGTTCAGAAGGTGAGGAGGATGATGGAAAAGTAGGAAACTAAGATGCCTGTTTGTCAAACTCTGCAGAGACAAGAAATGGCTGAAAGAAATCATCATGGTGGTCTGGTCCGAATGGAGAATATAAGGAAAGAGAACGTCTACATCAGACGAGACATCACTGGATGTAAAATGTGGCGCTGTATTACCCTGTATGTTTTTTAGAGCTGTACGTAATGTTTTCCAGTAGGGCTGGAGGGAAGGGGTTAGGTTGAGAATTTGGCATGGGAAGTGCTGTTTCAATTTTTGCCTCAGGCAGCAAAAATTGCATTGCATTGTATTATCTAAAATATACACTCCCACGCCTAGATGCTTATGTCATAGTCAGCTAGTGAAGTACAGAGTAAAGAAGCACTTTGGCCTATTAGCTACCTGTGCAGCCATGAGACCTGTAACCTCTGTGAAGTACTGCCAGACCATGCCTGCTAAAAACTGTCCTCATCTGTTTGCATTTGAATTCTGCAGTAAAGAACTATTCTGCTGCATGACTGTCTCATCATTGCCTCCTGCACTACAACTACATTGCAAAGTGTTGACGTCACCACAGCCGAGACCCTGCCTTGCACCTCAAAACCGTCAACACTACGGGCACCTCAACCATCATCAGGCAGGAGAACCCCCAAAAGGAAGAACCGTTACACCCTTCCCATGACTGCACGCCGGCCCAAGGAGCATTGGAACAGTAAATGCTACAACTACTATCCCCATCCGACCACCTGCACTCAGACACACCCCTGCGATCTGGTTGCTGCATCTCTGTCTACGTTCAGTATTAGTAAATGTGCCCCATTGTGTATGGGGAAACTGCGCAGTATATTGGGGCACACTTTGGCAACATTATATACCGGGAGTGGCAGTACTATGTATTTGGCAGAGACGATGCCGTGCATGACATATTGGATACATTGTAGTTTATTAGGTCTTTTAGGCTATGTTCATATCAGCATATGCTCATTATGTCTTGAACTAATGCATTTCACAGCGCACAATGAATAGAGGATAGTTAAAGGTACATTGGGGTTGGGTCCCCTATGAAGAGCAAGTAGTGAGCAAGGGATCCCTATACTTTACTTACACCATCCAGGGGCGGATGCCCAGAGGGCCACCTGAGTCCTCCTCACGGCCGCCCAGTGGAAGTTTTTGGGGATGTATTTTGTGCTGCTGGCAGTATTTTGTGATGGACTGTGGTATTTGTCTCTGTTGGGGTGGTATAATGTGCCACAATATGGTATTGCTGGCGCTGCCTTCCATCAATTTGGACCCGACTACAAAACAGGGCCACTTTTAGTATTTTTTAGTATTTTTTCCAGGGCCACTTTAAGGGCGAAATTGTGAAATAGGTACGGGCGATCTTGGGCGATCACTTCTACTCGCGATCTTGCCGAGCTGCAGCTCAGCAAGAAAATATAGAACATGTCCTACAGGCATTTTCAACGGGGCTTCGTCCATGTGTTCCGCAATTTGCGGAACACACACCGGGCGGCACCCGTAGTATTGCAGTTCCCCATTTTTGCGGACCCGCAATACTACGGCCGTCTGAATGCGGGCTAAGTTCCCAGTCTGCCCCTGACACCATCTGCTGCCTGTGACCGCCCTGGTGTCTCCACATGCAATGTCAGTAACATTAGGAGCAAATGCCTCATCTCGAATATGAAAACAATGTAGCAATGAGGCTAATCTCATCCTCTATAAAGCAAACTGTAGACATTTCTCCTGTCATTCCATGCAGAGCTGCTGTCCCGAGCATGCCTCCGTCTGAAGAGCTGGGTTCTCTTATCACAAAACAATGAAGATAAGGAGAAAGTAATAAAGATAAGACGAGAACAATATAGAAACTCCAGAGATAAGGACAACTTGAATTTGAACCTTGTGCACACTCTTGAACATGGGCGGTGTGGATGGTGTTGACTGCTCCTCATGCCTCCAGGCACCTGTGCAGTGTGATCCTAATGCTTTCAGTACCATTCACTTGTGACCTTTTTACCTCAAACATTTCCAGCATCAACACTATATACAAAGAGGTTTATGGAGATATATGATTTTAATGGGGTTGGTCAGGCTACAGATATAAATTATTCTTCAGATAGGTCAAGAATATCAGATTAATGAGGGTCTGACACTTGGCACCCAAACAGCTTTAGGCTGCCATCGCCAAAGGAGGCTATAAAGTATATGGAGCTGGAAGCAGACAACGCCATACACTGCATAGTGGTCGTGTGGGTACTGCAGCTCAGCTCCCATTCTAGTGAATGGTGCCAATTCTAGCACCAAGCAATTGGTGAACACGTAGTTGACATCATAGATACTGTAATGCCCGTTTATGGGCCGATTATTGGAACTGAACATTCATATGAATGCACGTTCTCAATAATCGGCCTGTGTGAAGGTGGCGACGATCACCCAATCAACGAGCAAACACTCATTCATCGGGTGAAACGATCTTGCGTGTGGACACCTCAGTCATTGTTTCTGGGCAGCAGATTGTGCAGTGTGAACAGGGATCTGCTACCCAGAAACAATGAATCTGTATGAGGACCAGTAACTGCAGAGGCCATCACTCGTCCCATACAGTGGAGGTGATCACTGCATGTAAATGCAGCTCTCACCTCCTCTGAATAACGGGCAGTTATTGGGACAGAACAGTCCCTTCCTGATAATTGACTGCTCAGTTGGGCCATCTAAACCCAGCTTTAGGCTAACACACCGGGGCACAATGGTATGTGATCACTCAATACATTCCCAAGGGACAGTGATTTCACAGTGTGACAATAAAGTCCAGGTGTGGCCTCAGCCTGGACTCCCGGATCTCCATGCATTTGTATTGGACTCATATTACAGGACCAAATAGCTGCAGGTAAAATGTGCCCATGGCTAGCACAAGAAGGATCTGTCAGCCATCCTGACATGTCTGTTTTAATAATTATCTGCATTTCAAATTGAATCAAAATTCTGAAGCACTTTTCCTTAGAACTCTGGTGCATCTGTTCTTATGACCCTATGCTGTGCCATACTTCTATTATTCCTGCTAGAAATTATATATGAATTACTAGTCATTTGCAATGAAGCTCTAGCTGGGCGTCACCATTTGGGGGGATGTCCATGCACAGTCTTACATTTTCCAATTAATGCTGCCAGTGTCAGTCTGTGCAGGGACAAGCCTCTAACTGGTAACACCCAGATAGTGCTTTAGGGTACTGCCACACGTTCATGTTTTTTGATCCAGTTTTTGAAGCCAATATCAGGAGTGGATCATAAGAGGATAGAAAGTATAAAGGACAAATACAACTTCTCCTCCTTTTATGATCCACTCCTGGTTTTGGCTTCAAAGACTACATGAAAAAACCTGAACGTGTGGCAGCACTCTTAGGGTGCATTCAGATGACCATACTTTTTGGTCTGCATGGTCTGAATTTTGCGGAACAGGTGTGGACCCATTCATTTCAATGAGGCCACAAAAGATGAGGAAGGCACATTGTGTGCTGTCCATATCCGTAGTTCCATTAGCCTGCCCCACAAAAAATATAGAGCATGCAGGGGAGGATTGGCCATAGACCCTACCGTGAAATGTCCCAGTGGGCCGGGGCCCAGGAGGCCACTCAAGCCCTCTTGATGGCCGCAGGCCAGGTACATGATGATCTAAGCTCCACGGCCACAGGTGCCCTCCTGAACTCAACTGTGATACAGTTGAATACTGTGGCTGGAGTGGTAGTATTTTGTGCTGCCCTGTGGTATTTGGTTCTGCTGGGGCAGTATTCACTGCTGCACTACGGTACTGCAGGCCATGCCTACTTCTGTTGTCACTGCCTGCTTGTTTTGGACCCACCTACAACATAGGGCCACTTTTAAGTTTTTATCCAGGGCCACTTTAAGTTCCCAATCCGCCCCTGAGAGCATGTCCTATTCTTGACTGCAATCGTGGACATTAGAATAGGCATGCACACGACATGCATGAGGAGTGCACTCAACCGGTATCCGCAATTTGCGGACCACAAAACACTTACAGACGTCTGAATGTAGCCATACTGTAGACTGCTAACAATTCGTTCATAACTTCTAGCAGAAATATTGGAATGGCACAACATAGAGCCATAAGCGTAGATGCCCCAGAATTGTTATAACATGAGGAATGCAGAATGAAGTAGTCAGGTCCTCTCCAGGGAATGTTCTATAATCCGATGGCCTAACAGCTTTTTAACATGTGTGTTTTTCTCAAATCCCCTTTTATTTGGAACATGGTATTAATTTAATAAAACATGTGAGTGCGGTAAAGTCTAAAGTGCACAGTACTCCCTTTTAATGAAGGACATGGGGGCATCTTTGCATGTCCTCATATTCAGTGGGTCATAAATGACCTTCCCTGTGTTTGATCTGCCCTCCCGCGAGCTATGAACATTCTAGAACACTGAACAATATCCATCATTTCTAGAAAGAACATGACGACCAGTGACCTCAGAGAACATGGAGTGTTCTCCTAACCTTAGCTTCACTAGGCAGGAGTCCAAAATATATTGACTACGCGCTGCCTAGTGCCAGGGTGGGAGGAGGATACAATTAGACCTTTGTTTGGGAGCAGAGTGATTTTATTGTCATGAAGTGTTTGAAGATAGGGTAGCGAGGACGAGGAGGCGATATTACATGTTATCCTTTCACTGAGTTTCCTGTACACAGTGTGGCCGATTACAGAGGTCCTCTTCATGACATCATAGCCTGAACACAAGATCAGATACACTTGGGCAGAATAGTTTTAGGGCAACAGAAGAAACTTCTGTTAAAAGGTCATATCTTCAAGTCTTCAAATTTAGTTTTATGAAAGTTAAACTCCAAGAAATCTGGTCCTATGTGCTGCCTCTGCTGTCTCCATCTTCCAATCACCTCAGTGTTTATATCAGGCTTTGCTCTGGCATGGTCACATGGCCACTCAAAGACATTCATAGAGCTGTCTCTAAGCCCTTCCTGTGTTGTCTTGGCTGTGTGCTTAGGGTCATTGCTTTGTTAGAAGGTAAACCTTCAGGACAGTCTGAGGTCCAGAGCACTCTGGATCAGGTTTTCATTAAGAATATCTCTGTAGTTTGCCCAATTCAGCTTTCCCTCAACATTGACCAGTCTCCCTGTCCCAGACACTGAAAAACACTTGCAATTCCCCAGACCTGGGGGGATATGCAATTGTTTAGTTATGTTATGTTTTGTTATGTAATGTACTGTACACCAGCATGACATAGTAAGTTTGGCAGGGATAAGGTTAACCACCCTGTTGCTCCCCCCTTGGTAGGGGTGGGCTGGTCCTGCTTCCTGCCAGGAGGGGGAGTTCTAGTTTAGCTAGTGTGGAGTGAGGAAGCATAGTTTTGAGCTCCTACTCCAAGGGTCTTAGGGACAAGTACTTCATCCCACCCTCCTTTGAGACCACTATTCCAGAGAAGCTGCAAGACTACTAAAACTTTTTTCTGGCCACTCTACCATAAAGCCCAGATTGGTGAGTGCTGCAGTGCTTCTGGAAGTTCCTCCCATCTGCATACAGGATCTTTGGAGTTCAGTCAGAGTGAACATTGGGTTCTTCATCACCTATTTTACCAAAGCCCTTTTCCCCTCAGTTACTTAGTTTCGTGGACAGCCAGCTCCATGAAGAGTCCTGGTTGTTCCAAACTTTTTCCAGTAAAGAATTATGGAGGCCACTGTACTTTTTGGGACATTCAGTGCAGCAGAAATTGTTTGTCCTCCTCGCCAGACCTGTGCCTCCACACAATCCTGTCTCTGAGCTCTACAGTTCATGTGAAATTTTAGTTTTTCCTTTTTAATAAATAATTCTGGGAACCAGCGGATCCCCATTGACTACAATGGGATCTGACTCGGATCCAGACGTCTTTTGGCTGGACAAAAAGTGGTGCATGCAGGACATTTGTTCGAAAAAAATCACTGAAAAGGATACAAACATCTTGCATGATATGATAAATGAATACGCAGATGTGCATGGCCACATTTAAAGAAGAGAAATCATTGAAAAATAAAAGCACTAGTAATAGTATTACTATTATACCACAGGGTGGCCCATGAAAGAGTAGGCCGTCTCCAGCGATAGTGTGACAAGATGAACAAGCAAGTGGATTGTTTTTCTTTAATTACCCACCACAAAAGATGCTGAAAGTGGTCCCTGTTCACATCTAGACATCTTTGGGAACATCGGATTATGTTGGCTGATATGACTTGCAGCTCTTCAACAGTGACGCTGCAGACGAAAAAATGTCCTGCTTTTTCCAACAAGATGGGACAACATGCCGCACCTCACGGAACTCACTGGCATGGGTTAATGAACTGTTTACAGAGGAGCGAACTTTGAGCAAGGGGTTATGGCCACCACGTTCCCCAGACTTGCACACATGCGAAAATGGTCTAAATGTAAGACACCTAAGAAGCTGGCTTACATTTAGGCTGTTGCTGGACATGCCAAAGTTATGGAGAGGCTGGCGTCCCGTCATGAATTCGGCGGATCGACCGCAAGCTATTGGGCTTTATTAAGACCGGTGTCTAAAACCGGTTTTAATAAATGTTCCCCAAAGTCTTTCAATCACATTTAGATCTCTTTTTGTACTTTTGAGCCCTTCAGATGGCCATAGTTCCATTATACTATGTATAAAGCCAGACACATGACCAGGAGCCACATATCTTCATATATCTCATCTTGGAGATACCCACTGATTACATTAAAACGCTACTAAATCTTTTACAGCGTCCACACAAAACAGTTATTTTCTCTAATGTCGCTCTGACCTCTGGGAAGCAAAATGAGATTAAGAGTAAACTAATATTTCTCAGAACATATATAGTTTTACCATGGAAAATTAGATTTTCTATAGAAGTATATTCTCAGCAGGAACTATTCATCTCATGGTTCATTGAGGCGCCACAGCTTCAACTGCAGAAAAGCTAGAAGAAAGCTGTTGACTTTATGCTTCAGTATAACCAGTATTAATAATGAATAAAATAGAAACCACTTTCTTCCAAAAGCATCCACGTCATGTGTAAGGTGGTGGGGTGACCCCCTCCAGACATGTTCTTGACTCTTACTATCTGTTTATTTAACTATAAACAATGGGGGTCATTTTTTAGGACTGGCGTTTTACATACCAGTCTTAATAACCTCTATATCCGGCGATGGATCTGACGAAGTTATGTAGAGGTGTCGGCCTCTGCATAGCTTTGGCCCATCCTGCGCCAGTTTAAATGTAAGCCAGCTTCATAGCTGTCTTACATTTAGACCATTTTCTAGGTCTAAAACAGGCGTAGGAAATGATGAGAGAGACATGCCTGCCAGCCCGCCCCCTTTCCCGCCCACTTTTTTAGACCTGGCGTGAGCAGTGGAAAAGTCGCAGATTGTGGCAAAACTAACCATTGCGCCACAATCTGCGCCTGAAATACACCTAATATAGGCGTATTTCAGAATAATAAGTGACCCTGGGTTTCTAATGTGCCTTGAATTCAGGTCTTCTTTGATAAACAGTGTAAAGTGCAAACACATGCGTTTGAATCCCTTCTGTTAGCTGTAGAATGACTGTGCGCCACTATTAGGCTTAATTCACACTTCACTTATCTGGTTAGTTATTCTCATCAGTTATTGTCAGCCCAAAGCAGTTGTGGGTCAAAAGCACAGAACAGGTGCAGATCTATTCATGACACCTAATCCGATAGTAGGCTTGGCTCCTGAATTTGCCCCACAAAAAGTGATGTAAATAACTGACCAAATAACAAAAGTGTGAAATCAGTCTTACAGGTCAATGTTAGCATTAGCTCTGATTTATCAGCTTGGACTTAACCATGCAGTGGCCCAAGATTCAAGTAGTGGCCCCATTAAAGTGGGGAGGGTGTCAGCAGTAAGGCTGTGTTCACATCACTGTTTATTTCTCAGTTTTTCTGATCCGTCACAAGAACAGCCCAAAAACAGCGGATCCTGTAGTTTGAGCATCAGCCTTCAAACCGTCAGTGCAGTGCTCCCTCAAGTTACAATATTAATGGGTTCCAGGATGACCATAGTATGTTGAAACCATTGTAAGTTGAGTAATTGGTTCCAAAGCCCCAAAATGTCATCCCAAATAAGAGAAAATGAAGATTTAAGAAAAATAAGCCGCTAATTAACATAGATAAAACAAGCCATACATTTAAAGGGGTTGTCCCACGAAAAATATTCTACAGTTTTCAAACCAGCTCCTGGATCTGAATACTTTTGTAATTACATGTAATTAAAAATCTTGTATAGCTACTGAGTTATTCAATAAAATGTATCTGTATAGGACCACTTAATTTCTTATTTCTTTGACCTGCTCACTGAGCAGGCCACACATGCTCAGTTTCAAATTTTAACTGCCTCCTGAGCTGTGATAGGGAGAGCACAGACACGCCCCCTGAGCTGCAGCAGAAAAGACACGCCCCTTGAGGTGTCAGCTTCATATGAATCTAGCAGAGCAATAAATGGGGAGATCTCTGGATCCATGTGAGGTACAGGGCTGGTTCTAGCTTTGTTAAAAAGAGGTCGTCATGTACTATATGATGTCTGATTTTCATTTTTTACATTATTCGTGGGATAACCCCTTTAACAGTCAAAAATAGCTGATAACTAGCAATACAGAGAAGTGACCTTCATTGGTTGGATCTGAGTCTGAGACATTGTATGTTGAGTCTAGTTTCAACTTACGATGGGTTAGAAATGACCATTGTATGTTGAAAATATTGTATCCTGCGGGATCACTGTATTTAGTTAGCATTTGATCAGTATTGTAAGGCAAAAACAGGAGAGGGTCCAAAACAGAGATAAAATTTAATGGAAATATTGGCATGTCTTATGTGTTTTGGACCCACGCCTGCTTTTGGCTTCCAAACCATGATCAAATCATGATGCTAAATACTGAACATGTGATAGAGGCCTCATGCTCAATTTGCATGAGTTTTGGCCATTTGCCTCTGAAATTGGCTTTTTTCAGGTGAAAAAGTCCTGCATGAGGGACTGTAATGCCCTCTATCACATGGTCAGTATTTGGTCAGTTTTTTTGCATCAGAATTTGATCAGTATTGTTAAGGTAAAAACAGGAGTGTGTTCAAAACAGAGATAACATGTAATGAAAATATTTGCATGAATTCTGTGTTTTGGACCCACTCTTCCTTTTGGTGAGGGTAGCAACAGCATTAAGAGTCATAATAGTGTCACCGTAACACAGTGGGAGTGGGGGGCATCAGCAGTGGCAGTAACAGCACAAGATGGTTGCAGATCACAGTAGAATTGCTCGAATGCAACACTACTGGCCGGGCAGGTAAACTTGCCCATGGCAAACTTGGCCAGTAGCAGCCACAATTCAAGTTTGGCTGCCATTAGTCCAAGGGATCTTGGATCTGGGGTGACAGGGTACAGTCCAAGTATGCCACCATCTACTGGGTCAGGTTCTGCTCCATGTGCTGCTGCTGGGTGGTTTCTTCAGTAGGCAGGTGAAGAAAAGTGCTCATTAGAGACTCAAAACTTAAGTTGCTGCTGATGGAGCTGATGGAGTTTTTTATACCTCTCAGAAGGTGTAAAAGAACCCCCAACTCAGTGTGCATCTGGCCATTTGGAGCAAGGGACCGGGAGAGACTACTCGACTCCACATCTTCATTGCATAATGCCATGGTCTGTCACAGTCATCTGCGTCCTCTTCATTGTTGCCCTCTAGCTGCTCCTGCTCCTCTCCTGTCACTTGGGCAGATAAACCACCTAGTTGTGTATAGAAATCCTGGGTGTTTACAGTAAGTCCTCCTCCTCGTCCTCATCCTCCTCCTGTGCTAGTTCAGCCTCCACAGGGCTCAGGTGGCCATGAGATGTAGGCGCTACATCTCCTGTCCCCTCGCTAGTCAGATTTTTCAGCATTCCCTCCAGTACGTAAAGGAGTAGAATACAATGACATCATTCACCACGTAGTCCTGGCAACTGACAAATAAACTGGTCTCCTCAAAGGTCCTGAGCAAATGGCAGGTGTCACGCATGAGCTGTCACTGTCTAATTTCAAAGTTACACTGAGGAGTAGTCCTGTCTGTCTGCATCATAAAGAAATTCATCACAGATCTCCTCTGATCATACAGTTGGCCCAACATGTGGAGCGTGGAGTTCCAACATGTGGAAACATCGCATATGAGGGGATGTAGGGAAACACCTTTCTGCCTTTGCAGCTGAAGGAGGGCAAGTTTTGCACAGCAAAAAGTACATGCACAGTTTCCTTGACATTTTTAAGATGTCTTGTAGTTGTGTGGAAAACTTAAAGAACCGGGTGACAACCATATTGAAGACATAAACCATGCAGGGCACATGGGTCAGCCCTCCCTGATGCAGTGCAAACAGAATGTCCTTCATGTTATTGGTGACCATGGTACCTATCTCCAGTTGGTGAGGAGACAGCCAGGATTTGATTTCTTGGTTGATGACGCAGTGTAGTTCCTCCCTGGTGTGAGGAGCAGAATCGTATGACAACGCCTTGCTTTGCATATGTGGTATGTTGGAGGACCATTCTGAACTGTGCCTACAGTGGAGGCTGAAGACAAGGTGGAGGATGAGGAGTATCAGGAGTAATAGACGTAGGGAACAACTTCCTTCTGCTGAGGATGAGGAGCCATGACTGTTGGAGAAGTTATGTGGGCCACTGGTAGATGCTGCTGTTGCTGTGTCAGGCTGTGTTGATGCAGGGCCGTGGTGCCAACATTAGCACCCTGACCACGCTTCAACTTCTGCCCACATATCCTGCATACCGCCACGCTAACATCCTCCAGTGACTTGTTAAAAAAATTCCCACACTGACGACTATGGCATTTTATTCCCACCACTTTGTGCTGACTGCCTGCCGCTGCTTTTATGAACCCATGCACCTCTCATTGTTTCCTGACAGGTAGGCTTCTGAGTAGCAGATGGTCTACCCCAAGCTTTTTTGGCTCCAGATCTCCCACTGCTTCCGCACTGCTGGCTCATCAGTATGCTGCCTCCCTTCTGCTGTCTCACGGGCCTGTTGCCATCCCCACCCCTAATAATGATGATGCCTCCTCTTCATCTGGCTCCCACATGTGATTGGCTACATCATCATTCACTACTGTCTGGTCGTCACTTATGTCACCCTCACCAGTTTCATGGCCATGTCCCTGACCGCTTGCAACACGTGCTCCCACCTGACGGTCATCATCGCCAGTGAAACACCTAGGGGAGGATGCAGCGGACCTCTCCTCCAAATCTGTGCTGCCCTGTAGCTGCTGACTGTCCTCACTATGTTTGTCCTTTCTGAAAGGCGGAGCAGAGTTGACAGCATGCATTACTTTGGGAGCAGAAGGAGCAGCAAAAGAAAGAGGCAACTGCATGATGGGTGAGGGCACAGAGCTTGTTCCTGGGACATGCTAACTAAGTGTAGTGTCAGAGGAACCCACTGATTTCTAGCTGTGTGTATCTGTTGTCACCTGAGATGATGTTGAAGAGCAAGTCATCCATTCCAGTAACATGTTGCTGTGGCTTCTGCTATCACTACCCCCTCTTCTGCTGCTACTTGTGCTGGTTACAGCAACATTTTTGCTACTGCCTGTTCCTTTTGAGGGCCCAGTCAACTGTCTGTTGGCCATAGTGTACAGTAACTGAATCAGTAATATGATAGATTAAGTATGAATTGGGTAGCAGATGAACTAGAAAAAGGCTCCTATATATTAGACCTCCTGTTGACAATGAGTCTGATGCACCGTAAGTCTATGTATAACTGAACAGATTAATTATTAAAGGCTCAGCAGGTGAACTAGGTAAATACTCCTATATATTAGACTGCCTGTTGACGATGAGTCTGATGCACAGTAAGTCTATGTATAACAGAACAAATTAAGTATAAATGGCACAGAAGAAGAACTAGTTAAACGCGCCTATATATTAGACTGCCTGTTGAGACTAAGTCTGATGCACAGTAAGTCTTTGTATAACAAAACAGATTTAGAATGAATGGCACAAGATGCACAGGGTGATTACACTGAGCCTGCACTGTCCCTGCAATCTCCCTATGCTCTCCCTACAGTTAAAGGGACACTATCGCGAAGAAAAAATTTTGATATGTTTTACAACATAACAAAAGCAGGTTTTAACATAATGTATTTTTCAAATTGTGTAAATGTTTTTTTTTTATTCAGTTTTCTTGCCTTACATGGGGGCTGCCATGTTGGAAGTAAAGTGTGACAGTCTGGGTTTACAACACAATGGCACCTCACTTACGGCAGGCATGTACATAGGTTTCCTCAGTCGCTGCCGACCCTATAGAGAATGAATGGAAGACGTGAGCCCGCCCCTGTGATGACACCAGTAACACACAGCCAGGTCCTCCCTCCTTGCTGCTGGGGGAAGCCCACTGTGCCTGCTTCTCACTCCTGCAGCAGCGTCCTTGTCTTCATTAGGCTGCCTGTTCTAAATTCTATGGCAGCTCACCCCAGCAGTGCAGACAATTTTTGCTGAGTGTACTGCTGGGGTGAGTGGCTCAGGACTCAGAAACAGAGTAGATGGAGGTTCTTGGGGCTGTAGGACCTTAGTGATGTAATCGGCCATGTGACCAGTGGGGGAGGAGCCTGAGGAGCAGAGATCTGTGTTTTTGTAACGAAGCCATTGTCTCATCTTATCTTGCTGAAGCAGTGATGTCACCGCTGAAGGTGTGAATTGGTGATGTCATTGGTACCACCCACTTTTTTGCAGCATGCCTACTTACAGCTTGCTCAAAGCCTCATTTGGCCAGCAGAGCTCCCCCTGGTGACCAAAGATGGTAAATATGGTAAAATCTAATATTTATTTATAATATTTCACACATTGGAATTTTTATTTATTTATTTATTTATTATTTCTTACAAATATATAATAGATTTTTTTTGCATAAATAAAATATAGAACAGGTTTTTGTGATAGATTCCCTTTAAATGATTTGTTAACCACTGTTCCTAGCACTTGGCACATCTGTCCCTATGTTGAGCTCACAGTAAAATGGCAGAGACCGGGGAGGATGAGGCTTTCATAGGGCTGTGACATCACAGGGGATAGTTATCTACTGATGCTGGCTGCAAGGCATTATGGGTCATATCGCATTCATGGATATCTTACTTTCACTTTGTACCACATGTAGCCGCCATTTTAGGAAAATGATTCGTTACCACGAAGTGCGAGGAAATTCAGATTTGTGGTGAATCAAATTTTTCCAGACATTCAGATAAAATTGAATTTGTTTCACTTCAATTTGCTCAACACTAGTTATGATACAGGGAAGTTAAGAAAAAGTGTTTTATCACATATAGTCTATAGGGACAACAATTCAATCAAAGTACTGTTTCTTTAAGGTATCAATTCACTGTGACTTTTACTTTTCGTATGATGCCAAGGGGTGCGGAATCTTCTTGCAGTGATCATTTTACATAAATAACTCTTCTTCCTCCCCAAGCGTGGGAAACTCTGCAGTGGACAGAGGCTGAAGGCATCAAGTTTCTATTTTTCCTAATGATGTCTATCCGCCTGGAGAACATTGGAATTACGAAGCCACCCATCATAAATTCTCCATATTTATCCATGGATTATTTGCCAGTGAAATTGCACAATGGATTTCTTTACATTCTGTGACTTTATTCACATTCTATGTCAGTCACGTTATGTGTGGTGTGATGTGTTATATACAATGCATTCTGTATATCATCTATACATAGATTACTGAAAGAGTAAATCACACAGTTTGGCCAAGTATACTGGCTGCATTGGTTGTGCATTCACCATAATGTGACATGGAGGGGACGTAGTGGCCACTGGTGATAACCCCAATTCCAAAAAAGTTGATATGCTGTGTAAAAAGTAAATAAAATTGATTAAAAAAAGAATACAGTGATTTGCAAATGTCATAGATCCATATTTTATCCACAATAAATCATATAACACGTGTTGAAAGTGAAATATTTTACAATTTCATGAAAAAAATTAACTCGTGTAAGAACTTGATGGCTGCAATGCATCTCAAAAAAACGGGGCAGCAAGAGGCTGGAAAGATAAGTGGTACTAATGAAAAAAAACAGCTGGAGGAGCAATTTGAACTTAGTCACATGATTGGGTATTAAAAGAGCATGTTAGAGGGACAGAGTCTCTCAGAAGCAAACATGGACAGACCTACCTGTGAAAATTGTGTCTAAGCATTGTGGAAAATTTTCAGAAAAATGTTCCTCAACATAAAACTCTGAAGACTTTGAATATACCACATCTACAGTACATAATATCATCAAAAGATTAAGAGAATCTGGAGAAATCCATCTACGCAATGGACAACGCTGACGGTCAATATTGGATGCTCATGACCTTCAGGTCCACAGGTGCCACTGCATTAACAATAGGCATGGTTTTGTACTGGAAATCATTGCATGGCCTCAGGAACACTTCCAAAAATCATTGTCTGTAAACACAGTTCACCGTGAAATCCACAAATTCACGTTAAAGCTGTATCATGCAAAAATGAAGCCATATGTCAACATTATCCAGAAATGCTGCCGTCTTCTATGAGCCAAAACTCATTTAAAATGGGCTGAGGCAAAATAGGAAACTGTTTTGTGGTCAGATAAATTGAAATCTGGAAACCACAGATGCCATGCCCTACAGACTCAAGAGGAGAGGGACCATCCAGCTTGTTATCAGCACACAGTTCTAAAGCCTGTTTCTTGGATTGTATGGGGTTGCATTAGTGCCTATGGCGTTGCAGCTTACACATCTGGAGAGGCACTATCAATGCTAAACAGTATATAGAATCCCAATGTCTTTTTCAGAGAAAGTCTTGCATATTTCAACCACATACTGCATCCATCACAACAGCATGGCTTCGCATACGAAGAGTCTGGGTGCTGAACTGTAGTCCTAATCTTTCACAAATAGAAAAAATTTAGTGCATCCAGCAAACAAGACCCAGGACTGTTGAGCAGCCAGAATCCTACATCAGACAAGAATGGGACAACATTCCTTCTCCCCAAACTCCCGGAATTGATCTCCTTGCTTCCCAGACTGTTGTTAAAAGAAGAGGGGATGCTGCACAATAATACACATGGCACTTTTTTGAGATGCATCGCTGCTATCACGTTCTAAATAAAAACTTTTTTCATGAAATAGTAAAATGTCTAACTTTCACCAACCAATAAGTGTTCTAAGTGCTAGACACAGCACCCAAAATGTCTGGAATTAGGGTTGTATTTTCCCCACCCCCAAACAAAAAGACCAACAAAGCACTTCTATCTCAAGTAGGTGCAAGAAAATGAAGTGTAGAACTGTAAAATACTTTCCATATCCTCAGGACACCTAGGAACAGGGACCTTGGTTAACAAGCAAACTAGGACCACACCACTTGCCCCATTTTTAGATACAGTGCATTCAGAAAGTCTTCAGACCCTTTCACTTTTTTACACATTTTCATATGTTGTGGCCTTCTGCTAACATAAAAAAAATCAAGTTTTTCCCCATCAATCTGCACTCAATACCCATAAGAAAGTGGAAACAAAATTATTTTTTATTTTTTTTTTTGCAAATGTATTAAAGTGAAAAATCGAAACTTTTGCAGTATTCAGACCCTTTGCCATGACAGATAAAATTTAGCTCTTGGGGCCTCCAATTTCTCTTGATCATATTTGAGATGTTTCTACACATACTTGTATGTATGAATACAACTGTGTTAAATTAAGGCGATTGGACATGATATGGAAAGACACATCCTATCTATGTAAGGTCTCACAGCTGACAATGGAAAGAACTGCCTGTAGAGGAAAGAACTGCCTGAAGAGATTAGAGACAGGATTATGTTGAGGCACAGATCTGGAGAATCTGCATAGAAGAATGTCAGAAAGTCCCCAAACCAGGTGCGCAAACCTTGTGGCATCATCTCAAAAAGACTGGAGGCTGTAATCTCTGCCGAAGGTGCTTCAGCTAAGTACTAAATAAAGGAATACTTATGTCAATGCAAGATTTATTTTGAACGTTATGAATAAAAAGGAGGATAAGGCTCTCCAAGCCTATACTGATAATGTAAAATGCAAGAGTAGCCCAAGTTACAGGGGAAATATTGTCCCCAGAGAGGTTATACGGGACTGTACAACCTCACTGCAGAGCTAATCTGGGTATGCTAAGACCATGCAGCTCACACAGACTCCAGTGATCACATGACTGCTGGCACAGGAGAAGGAAGCGGCATTCTCTATAAACAGCGCATGTTGAGCTACAGGGATGGGGAAGACAGGGATGATAACAACTGGCCCTGCCTTCTCTATGGGGAGCATGACTGTTACTGACAGCAGGCTTCCTGCTCCCGTACTGAGTAACTATCATGCAGCTACAATCTCTGCAAGGATGTCTTACAACCACCTGGATGTTCATAGTCAACAGGCAGTTGGTAACTGGTTAAAGGGGTTGTTCAAGCTATTTTATTTAAAAAAAAGCAGGATTGCCATTGTATTAGAAAATAATTATGCTCATCCCCTTAATTCCAGCGCTGCTAAACCCTTAATCCTATATAATCCAATGGTAAAATAGGGCTTTCAAAATCTCATGTACTAAAAAAATAGAAAATGCACCTGGACAGCAAAGGGGATGGGGGGGGGGGGTGGTCTGGTCTTGAACTGGTTAAAATTTAAACATGGCACTTCTGCCTATGTCCACATACACACATCATCACATATTTACTGTACCAGATATAAACAGACCAAAAATCTCTGCTATCCAGATGTCAGTAAACATCTGAGTCATGGAGTCGACAAACGTCCTGAATATGTGCAGGGGGCGATTAGATGTTCATCTAAAGGACCTTAGTCTGGATGACCGTGATGTTGAGTGTTTGTATGGGTATAAGGCAGAGCGTGTGGAATGCAATGGTCGATGTACGATGCAGGAGTTAGTAACCAGACCAGATGTGGCAGAATGAAACATCTCTCTTTACTCAGGTGGAGAATGAAGATTGTAGTACATCCACCAATAGCAAAAACACGGATCCCACAATATACTGGGGTTTTGTATGGATTTGGATTGGATTATCAAACTCTTTCTTCTCTATCTTTCTCAAGTCTCTTTCTGCAAAATCTATGGCTGGCGATATCACTTTTGCAATTGTGCCAGTAATTAGCAACTAAAGTGAACAGATTTTTCAAGATACGACTGGCCAGGCCATGTCCAGGTGTGAAGGATGTCTTAACAGTATTACCCCCACTGCAGTAAAGTTTATATAGCTTAGGTAGCAGAATGCCTTACTGACTCCAGTGCTCGGCCATGCAGATCTCTGTACCTTCTTGTCTCTTTCTGTAGATCATGCAGAGATCAATGAGTATAGCTTTAGTCCATTCCTGTGAGGAATGAAGCACATGGAATTGCTTCCTCCAGGCTAGAATTCTCTAGACTGAGCTGGGGGCAGATCCAGGATCCACATTAAACATCCTGTAGGGTTTATATTAGAGTTGGTTAAACCCATCACTTCCATACATAACCATACTGGGCATACACAACATTAAATCAGAGCAAAGGACAGTTAATAAAGTGACAAAGATCAAACAATTTACAAGTACCCCCAGCCCTGTGATACTGCATATGCCATAAATATCCAGATGGGAATTCCCCTTTCCAGTTCCTGAGTCTTAAAGGGGTATTCTCATCTTGGACAATGGGGGCATATCGCTAGATATGCCCCCATTGTCCTATAGGTGCGGGTCCTGCAGCTGGGACCTGCACCTATATCGAGAACGGGGCCTCCAAAGTGAAGAAGTGCGCACCGCGCAAGCGCGGCCCGCTCTCCATTCACTTCTATGGGGCCGCCGCAAATAGCAGCGCTGGCTCGGCTATCTCCGTCGGCTCCATAGAAACCAATGGGAGCGTACTGCGCCTGCACGGCCACCGCTCCCATTGATTTCTATGGAGCCGACGGAGATAGCCGAGCCAGCGCTCGGCTAATCCTGCCCACCACGTCATTTTATGTGGTCCGCATGAGGTCTGCAGCACATAGGTAATGGCAGAAAAAGACTGATTGTTGCTGGATGCTACTGTGAGCTAATATCTGCACTTAGGTGCTCTCCTGCCCTGCTGCTGAGTTGCCTTCTCCCTTTTACTTGCTCCTCTGAGGAGGGACACAATACTTCCTCAGGCCCAGTGATGTCATGACTAGTATCACTGGCCTGGGCGGGACTAAGCTCCATTCACGTGAACAGAGTGTCAGATCCCCGCCGGTCAGATGCTGATGATCTCTCCAGAGGATAGATCATCAGTTTAAAAGAACTACAGAAACCCTTTAAATTGAGCTGAAGGGAGGGGAGTGATGGTATTTACATAAGACTCTATGCTGGAGGTAGATAAAAGGAGGGAGTACTGCTATCTACATGGGACTGCATGATGGATGCAGGAGAGAGATGTTATTTACATGGGACTTTATGTTGGAGGGAGGGTAGTGATGTTATTTACATGGGAATGTTCTTTACATAGGACTGCACCTAACATCACCTACATTATCTGTTCTCAGATCGAGATCTGTGGTATTACATAGGACTGCAGGTAACATCTACTATCTGTACTCAGAGAGTTATCACTGTGTTATCTGTATTGTTACATAGGACTGTGGGTAACATCTACTATTTGTACTCAGAAAGCTATCACTGTGTTATCTGTATTGTTACATAGACCTGTGAGTAACATCTACTATCTGTACTCAGAGAGGTATCACTGTGTTATCTGTATTTTTACATAGGACTGCGGGTGACATCTACTATCTGTACTTAGAGAGTTAATACTGCGTTATCCATGGTGTTACATAGGACTGCGGGTGACATCTACTATCTGTACTCAGAGAGGTATCACTGTGTTATCTGTATTTTTACATAGGACTGTGGGTGACATCTACTATCTATACTTAGAGAGTTAATACTGCGTTATCCATGGTGTTACTTAGGACTGCGGATGACATCTACTATCTGTACTCAGAGAGGTATCACTGTGTTATCTGTATTTTTACATAGGACTGCGGGTGACATCTACTATCTGTACTTAGAGAGTTAATACTGCGTTATCCATGGTGTTACATAGGACGGCGGATGACATCTACTATCTGTACTCAGAGAGTTATCACTGTGTTATCTGTGGTGTTACATAGGACTGCACTGCTGATTCTGGTGAATGAATTCTGGAACCTGGCCCTTTGAAGGCAACCATAACGCTGATGTGGCCCCCTGTGAAAATCAGTTTGACACCCCTGCCCTAAAGAAACGTCCCTGTCGATGGAAACATGAACATATTCTGTACTGACTGAAAAATGATTTTCTTCTGGTGGAGATGTGACCTGAGGATCTAAATAATGATAATACTTATCTCCGTAGGTTCTTATTCTGTGTAATCAGTGTGATTGTCTAATAAACTGATGAAAAATGTATAAAAAGGTCTATATAGTCATAGACAAAAATATGAGACTCTTGTATTCACCTTTACTGCCCTGTGGATCATTACACTAGGTCTGACATCATTGTCTATATCACATCATCATCTTAATGGTCAGAATCCTCAGTTGGCCTCATTCATTTGCCATTTTTGAACCTAACATAAATGAAACAATATGACGGAGCTTTGCTCGGTATCACCGCCAAACTGTCCGCAAGCTACAATATAACATCACGAAAGTAATAGCACCCCATCTGGCACTTGGTCCTATATCAAAGCTTATAGAATGTGTTCTCCAGACATGTTATACATTCCAGACTTTTCTGGCGAGAAGCCCTGTAAGAAAGTGTTAGGTTGAGCTCAGTTATATAAGGACACATGGAGATCCTACCACTTGAAGGTCACCTGTGGTATTCCGATCCTGAGATATACCAACATACTCCAAACACATGATCTAAAATCTGTGGGAATGAGCCTTTTATGTTTGAAGAATCTAAGGGTAATTTGACTATGCAGTGATTTATATTTAAAGAGTACCCCAGCCAAAAGTTCTCTGTGTCTATAAGAGGAAACCAATATTCTAAATAACATGAGATAGTTGGGACCCTTGTTATAGATTTTGCATTTAGTCCTAAGAGCTCGGTAGTCAGATAAATATACTGAGACTTCAATAACTCAACAGCAGGAAAAGATATAAGGAAATGCACATGGCTGCTGAATCAAGGTACATAAGGTCTTATGTATGTGAATATGTAGCTACATAGGTCTGTATAGTAGCTGAATGTAGACAATGGTATGTTTAATCAGGACGTTTTGGAAATTTGCTTCATTTCTTTTCATTTGAGATGCATTGGAGAAATAAAAATGGTTGCAAACGTGCATGTGACTTTTAAAGGCTAACTCCATGTGACAACCTAAGAGTGGTTCACACAGCAGATTTTGTGCATGTAATTCTGGGCAGAAAAATGTGTGGAATCCAAGTTCTATTTTTGTTAATGGGAATCCATACTGCCCTTGGAGTTTCAAACCTTGTTGAGAGGGGACAAGTCCCTTCTTGGTACGGAAGGTCCCTGCACACAAAATCAGTCTAAAGTCAAGAGTGGATCCAGGGGCGGATTGGCCATAGACCCTACATCGAAATTTCCTGTTGGGCCAATGCTCCAGGGGGCCACCTAAGTCCTCCTCCCTGCCGCTGACCGGGTCATAATGAGCTCTTAACAGTAATTAACGCTCTGAGAATCAGGTGCTCATATACCCAGCCAGCGGCCCGCACATGTCCTCCCTAAATTCAGTGGACAGC
>ONZH01019018.1:0-121217 GCA_900303285.1 Rhinella marina | reverse complement strand
ATCTGATGCTAGATACAGTCTGTGGAACTAACTCCTTCCTGCCGCAGCAATTATCAGTTTTTGCTTTGGAAATTGTGGTGGAATTGGAAAAAACCAAAACAATTCTGTCACAGTTTTATGGACTTTGTTTTTTGACAGCGTTCACTATGCAGTAAAACTGGACTAATGCTCTTCATTCTCCAGGTCAGTACAATTACGGCGATACCATATATGTAGTTTTTCATGTGTTTTAATACTGAAAAAAATTAAAACTTGGAAAAAATAAAGTACCGTATTTTTCGCTTTATAAGACGCACCCGATAAGACGCACCCCAGATTTTAGAGTAGGAAAATAAGGAAAAAATATTTTTCATCAGCCCTCAGATCAGCCCACTCAGCCCCCATATCAGCCCACTCAGCCCCCCACTCAGATCAGCCCACTCTGACCGATCAGCCCACTCAGATCAGCCCACTGTGTCCCCATCAGACCTCAGATCAGCCCACTGTGTCCCCATCAGACCTCAGATCAGCCCATCAGCCCCCATCAGACCTCAAATCAGCCCACTCAGCCCCCATAATCAGCCCACTCAGCCCCCATCAGACCTCAGATCAGCCCATCAGCCCACTGTGCCCCATCAGACCTGAGATCACCCCACTGTGCCCCATATCAGCCCACTGTGCCCCCATCAAACCTCAGATCAGCCCACTGTACCCCATCAGACCTCAGATCAGCCTACTGTTCCCCCATATCAGCCCACAGTGCCCCTATCAGACCTCAGATTAGCCCACTGCGCCCCCATCAGACCTCAGATCAGCCCACTGTGCCTCTATCAGACCTCAGATTAGCCCACTGCGCCCCCATCAGACCTCAGATCAGCCCACTGTGCCTCCATCAGACCTCAGATCAGCCCACAGTGCCCCCATATCAACCCACTCTGCCCCATCAGACCTCAGATCAGCCCATCAGAACAAAATAAAAAAAAACTCTTACCTCTCCTGCTCTGCGGCTCCGCTTCGGGTCCTGTGCTCCTCTGTCTTCTCTTGCCGACGCTGCACTGTCACCTGACTGCGTGCAGCGTCAGGTCAGAGTGCGTGCACTACATCCTGATGCTGTACGAGGTAAGAAGACAGAGGAGCGCCGAACCCAGAGCGGAGCTGCAGAGCAGGAGGGTGAGTATGTTTCCCTGCTCCCGGCACCTATTACATACTAGTAAGTGCTTCCATAATGAGAGTATTCACTTTATAAGACACACGGCCATTTTCCCCCCTACATGCCTGCGTCCGTTCAGGCACTGCACCGGACGGAGGACAGGGAGTCAGAAAACCGGACTGTCCAGCCAAAAACCGGACATCTGGACACCCTAGGGGCAGGCTGATGTTAGGGTGGGCAGAGGTCTGGTTTTAGGCTGGACAATCCGGCTTTCAGACTCCCTGTCCTCTGTCACGCACATCATGGAATAAAACATCTTTTGTTACTACTAATGATTTATGATGAGTTAGTCTAAAACATAAGTTATATTTACGGTAACCGGAATACCCTTTAACAGTGTCATCCACAGCGCTCTGCCCCTTTAAAGCAGACCTACAGCACTGAAGGAAAATGGCTGGGTTGTTATGGAAACCTGGTATGAAAAGTGTGTGTGTGTGTGTGTGTGTGTGTGTGTGTGTGTGTGTGTGTGTGTGTGTGTGTGTGACCTCTACAGCAGCCCGCCCCTTAACAGAAACATCCACAGCGCCCTCCCCTTTAACTGTGAGCTCCACAGTAGCTAGGGTGGCCACTGTCTTCAGCCCAGAAAGCCAGACCTCACCGGTCATTCCCCCAAACGTGAAGCAGCGTCCCCGGTCCCCATGAAGCCACACCACTAAACATGAGGCCATGCCCCCTGGCTCCATGAAGACATGGAGGAGAAGCTGTCTGAGCGTGAGCTACTGAAAGGGTGGACATTCCTGCATCCGTCCAGGCACTACGCCGGATGGAGGACAGGGAGTCCGAAAACCGGACTGTCCAGCTTAAAGCCGGACATCTGGCCACCCTAACATCAGCCTGCCCCTATGGTGGCCAGAGGTCTGGTTTTAGGCTGGACAGTCTGGCTTTCAGACTCCCTGTCCACTGTCCGGCGCAGGGCCTGGACAGACACAGGGATGTCCACCCTTTCAGTAGCTCATGCTTAGACAGCTTCTCCTCCGTGTCTTCATGGAACCTGGGGGCGTGGCCTCGTGTTTAGGGGTGTGGCTTCATGGGACCGGTGGCACGGCTTCACATTGGGGGGGGGGGGGGGGGAAGGCTGGACATTCTGGCTTTCAGACTCCCTGTCCGCCCATGGCCTGGATGGACACAGGGATGTCCTTTTGAACAGCTCACTCTCAGACAGCAGCACTGTGCAGTTTGAGCATGAGCTGCAGGGAGAAATTCACCCTCCCTCCCCTGTAGCTGACAGAAGTTGATTTTTACCTTCATTTTTTCAATTCCCGTCAGATGCGGAGTGGAAGGGGCGTGGCCTGAGTCGGGGGCATGACTTAGTGGGACCTGGGGGTGGGGCTTTTAAGTCCTTTTGAGGGTGGCCTGAATTACAGGTCAATGCCATAGTAATTTAGGAGGAAACACAGTGGGTAGCAGTTAAAGAAAACATCTTTTATTACTACTGAACGGTAAATATGTGAAATTTACGTTATATGAGGTAATGATTGATGATGAGTTAGTCTAAAACATGAGTTATATTTATGGTAACCGGAATACTCATTTAACAGTGTCATCCACAGCGCTCTGCCCCTTTAAAGCAGACCTACGGCAGTGAACTGGCTAGGTTGTTATGGAAACCTGGTGTGTGGAGACTAACTGCTTGTGAGCTTCTATTGGCTGATAAGGGTCATGTGGCCAGGCTTCTATTGGCTAACGCATTTTTTGGGAATATCTCAGGAACGGTACGTCCTGGAGAGCTGACACCTGTTCTAAAACCTTCCCGGACACCTGATGTACCTGTGTGCCAAATTTCGTGATTGTAGCTGCAACGGTACGGATTCATTTAGCGAACACACACACAGCTTTATATATTATATCGTACTGGTGTTTTCACACGTGGCACCGCCCAGGATATTGATCTCCTAGGCTTTCGTAGTGGGCAGGCTCTGATGCCTGTTTGAGGCATCAGGGCTGCCATAGCAACCATCAGCCCCCTGTCACCAGAGTGCGAGGGGGCGATGGAGTCAGAGGAAGCCCCATCCCTCTGTAAAGCCCGCATGTGCCGCGGTCATCGCTGACTGCTGCATGTGTTAATCCGCCTGCATGGCAACATATAGCGATGCTGGTGCATACAGAAGGGGCCCAGCTCACAACAGCCTGGCCTGTGCTGCTGATTGGGCAGGTGCAGCTCCTGCACCCACAAGGGGTTAAAGGGGATGTGTCAAGTATTAAAATTGTCCCTTATACTCAGGATAGGTAAAACATAAATGATCGCTGGGGATCCTGAAAATGGGGGTTCCATGTCCCTGTCCTGATGAAATGGCAGGCCAGGCACACACTCTGCCTCTCCATTCTCTCTCTATGGGGACGTCAGAAATACCAAGGGATTCCAGTGATACCAGATTTTATAGATTCTCGTGTTTTATATATATATATATATATATATATATATATATATATATATATATATAAAAGTTCAAAAAATATTTCTTTTTATCTTTGCCATAATCATACATATAACATAGTAACATAACTTTTCTTATATTTGTTTAGGTCTGTGTGAGGGCTCATTTTTTGCATGGTGAGGGGTTGATTCGGGGTATGTATGACTAACACTTTTTATTCCATTTTTTTGACCAAAACATGGCAAATCGGCCATTTTGATGTTTTTCTGTTATGCCGTTCACCATACAGGATTTAAAAAAAAAATAAAAAAAATTCATATTTTAATAGTATGGGCATTTTGGGATACTAGTGATCTTTATTTTTATTTCTAAAATGGTGAAGGGTGTGTTGGGGCAATTTAAACTTTAATATCTTTGTTTTTCATATATTTTAAAAATTTTTACTTTTACTGGACTTGAAAATGCCTTCATCTGACGAATTGTCCCATACTATTGCAGTCTATGAGAGAATTAACGGGAAACTGACTTGAGACGGGCTTGTTTTAGCAATCGGCAAAGGTCTCAGCGATCAGCATTTTCGTATGTCACCACCATTACATATCAACAGTTTTTCTGTTGAAAGTACAGGCACACTTTAACATTTACCTTTCATTGGTACAGCAGGGGCGGGATTCAAATTTTTAACAACAGGTTCCCTACTCAACGGTGGACATGTGGCGTCATGACACATGTTTACATATACATCACATAATGCAACACTCATAAATACACCATATACATGGTACACATACATAAATACACCACATATACACTACACACACATACCACCCAACTTTTAAAAAGCATAAGAAGCTAAACTATGGAATGAAAGTGCTCATCTCCAGCTGCTGCCGCCAGAGCACCGGATCGGGATTCAGCCGGTTCTGTAAAACCTGAGGGAACTGGCTGAATCCCATGCCTGGCTGACCGTATACCATATAAAATCAACAAGCAAATCCATTGGACCTTCTTAAAAGGAGTTTTTTT
Organism: Rhinella marina; assembly: GCA_900303285.1. Taxonomy (NCBI): domain Eukaryota; kingdom Metazoa; phylum Chordata; class Amphibia; order Anura; family Bufonidae; genus Rhinella; species Rhinella marina. Next base: position 116,627 of record ONZH01019018.1, on the reverse strand, counting down.
CTTTTTTCTTTCCTGGAAAAGATATTTACCTATTAAATCCCCTTCCCTGCCTTGGTGCTTTAGAAGTTTTCTTAGGTCCTCTAAGGTTGAGGGATCTTCTATTTAGCTATATTGTGGAATAATCCTTACAATAAATCCTTTTTATTCACACATGTGCAGTTAGCATTTTTCAAGCATTGAAATTTTAATTCACTTCATCTCCATTTGTATTATCTTCATTCCTTGGTCTCACTTGTTTCTCTTTGCACTCAGTTACTGCCATCTAGTGGTTGTGTAATTTATTATTATTTTTTTAATCCTTGATACACACACACACACAAACACATACGGAATTTCAATATGGATACTTCCACAACCATGTCTGCAGCTGCCAGATAATTAATAGAACTGGTATAGTCAGAATAGATTTGTCCTTTTCCCCACCATCTTTCTAATGGCTTGTTCACATGGCCGTTGTGCGTCCGTGGCCATATTGCGGCCTGCATACGGCAGGTCCGTAATACACAGGCTCCGGCCGTGTGCACCCTGCATCACAGATCGTGGACCCGTTAACTTGAATGGGTCTGCAATTACAGAGATGCGGAATGGAGGTACGGATCGGAACCCCACGGAAGAAGTACGGAGTGCTTCCCTGGTGTTCCTCTCCATGCCTCCGCCAGGGCTGTGGAGTCGGTAAGCCAAAGCCCCGACTCCAACTCCGACTCCTCAATTTCCCCTCAGCCCGACTCCCGACTCCCTCATACATGGAGCATGTTTAAGTGATAACTTTAAACAAATTTGCATAAAATCAATAGTACAGATAAGTCATGACAAAAACAGTTTGTAATCTATCAGGCTTCTCTGGGTACAGCTCACTAAGGGCCTGATCAGAGGTGTAGCTAGAGGTTCAGCACATGGGGGGGGCGAAACATACTTGAGTGGGCCCCCCACTTATTGGCTTCCCAAACGCACGTTTCCAACTTCACAGGCACATACTACTAGTTGTGGTTATAATACTGTATTAGCAAGATGACTATATAAACTGCTAGATCCAGGGGCGTAGCTATAGGGGGTGCAGAGGTAGCAGTCGCTACCGGGGCCCAGGAGCCTGAGGGGGCCCAAAGACCCTTGGACCACATAAGAAGACACACAGAGCACTGAGGGGAAAGGGGGCCCAAGCTGAACTCTTGCACCAGGGCCCATGAGCCTTTAGCTACGCCCCTGGCTAGATCATCTATGCTGTTAAGTACAGTACAATAGACTTTCTACATACCCTACTCTAAATACTCTACCACATAATGCAGTAAAATATAGGAGTAAAAAACAAGGGGACTCCTATGTTAAAGGAAATCTGTCCCCAGCTTTTACATCACTAAACTAACAGTCCCTTGCCCCCATCAGACCACAGATCGGCTTAATGAGCCCCCATCAGACCTCAGATCGGCTTAATGTGCCCCCATCAGACCTCAGATCAGCAGAATGTGCCATCAGACCTCAGATCAGCAGAATGTGCGCCATCAGACCTCAGATTAGTGTATTGTGCCCCCATCAGACCTCAGATCAGCAGAATGTGCCCCCATCAGACCTCAGATCAGCTGAATGTGCCCCCATCAGACCTCAGATCAGCAGAATGTACCCCCATCAGACCTCAGATCAATAGAATGTGCCCCCATCAGACCTCAGATCAGCAGAATGTTCCCCCATCAGACCTCAGATCGGCTTAATGTGCCCCCATCAGACCTCAGATCGGCTTAATGTGCCCCCATCAGACCTCAGATCAGCAGAATGTGCCCCCATCAGACCTCAGATCAGCAGAATGTGCCCCCATCAGACCTCAGATCAGCAGAATGTGCCCCCATCAGACCTCAGATCAGCAGAATGTGCCCCCATCAGACCTCAGATCAGCAGAATGTGCCCCCATCAGACCTCAGATCAGCAGAATGTGCCCCCATCAGACCTCAGATCAGCAGAATGTACCCCCATCAGACCTCAGATCAGCAGAATGTACCCCCATCAGACCTCAGATCAGCAGAATGTACCCCCATCAGACCTCAGATCAGCAGAATGTACCCCCATCAGACCTCAGATCAGCAGAATGTGCCCCCATCAGACCTCAGATCAGCAGAATGTACCCCCATCAGACCTCAGATCAGCAGAATGTACCCCCATCAGACCTCAGATCAGCAGAATGTACCCCCATCAGACCTCAGATCAGCAGAATGTGCCCCCATCAGACCTCAGATCGGCTTAATGTGCCCCCATCAGACTCCATAATGGAAGCGCTCACTTGTATTCGCCTGATTGTACTAAGGCCATCCCTGCTGGGCCCCCCCAGAAGTATTGGGCCCGAAGCATCGCCTCCCCTGACCCCCCCCCCCCAGTAGCTACGCCTCTGGGCCTGATGTATGAAAACTGTCTAGGTCTAAAACTTTTTTGTTGCCCATAGCAACCAATCAGAGCTCCCCTTTCATTTCTCCAGAGCACTATATGAAATGAAAGGGGAGCTCTGATTGGTTGCTATGGACAACAAAGAAACTTCTACACCTAGACAGTTCTCATACATAAGGCTCTAGGTGTTTTACATCAGCAGATAGAAGCCATGAGAGCAGCTAACCTCTCCACACATGAGCTCAGAGGAAACATAAAGCAGAGAGAACATGCACTGGACATAAAGGGCAGTACACAGTCATCTCAAATAAAAGCCTAAATCCTTAGATCAGGAATAGAACAGACATTTATAGGACATTTCATCATTTCACAAATTCTTATAAAAATATATTCAGCATTGAACTAAATTCATTATATATTTTAGGAGTCGGAGTCGGTCCATTTTATACCGACTCCGACTCCACCAAAATGGTGACCGACTCCGACTCCACAGCCCTGGCCTCCGCACCGCAAAAAAATTAGAACTTGTTCTGTTCTTTTGCGGTGCGGACAGTCGGATGCGGACCTCATTGAAGTGAATGCGTCCACGATCCGCATGCGGAAGCACCAGGGTTGCCAACCGTCCAGAAATTTCTGGACAGTCAGTAAAAATAGGACACTTTTTTCCTGTGTCCGTGAAAAAAAAAAATAGATGCGTCCGTGATTTTTTTTGGGCCGGTGGTTCTTGAGTTGATTATTTTGGTTGTAATTATCATCATTTTACAGCTCACAGTAAATGCTGGTGATGAGTTCTTATCAGTACATTAAGTTACAGGCCTGGATTACTTATAATCTTTATCATTCATTATGGTTTTCCAAGTTGTCTGTAAAAAATGTTGGCTGTCCGTGATTTTGGGATAAGTTGTCCAGAAAAAAGAAAAATTCTGGTTGGCAACCCTGGGAAGCACCACGGTAGGTGCCCATGCATTGTGGACCGCAATTTGCAGTCCGCAGCGTGGACATGGCTGGCCTACGGCCGTGTGAACAAGCCCTAAACGTGACTGCTGTGTTTTCTTGCTGAACTGTAACATTTGCTTTTTATCCCTCAATAGGGCATACTGCAATATTCTAAGTGGGAGATTTATCAACAGCTATTTTTAGAAGGGCCATTAAAGTGAATGAAAAGATTGGACTCACACCCTCTGGGGATATGCTACATGTGTCCCAAATGGGACAACCCCTTTAAGAAGTGGAAAAAAAAAAAACAAAAAAAAAAAAAAAAACACACATAGAACTTGATTTCATTGGAATTCTTCTGCAGAGCCGTGGAACGAACATATGGATGCAGACAGCACGCAGTGTGCTGTACGCCTGTTTTGTGGCCCCATTGAAGTGAATGGGTCTGCATCCAACCCGCAAAAAATGCAGATCTGATGTGGACCAAAAATACGTTCGTGTCCATGAGCCCTCTCTCTGATTTTATCAGTTTTATCAGAGAAAACAGCAGGACATGGAAAGAAGAGTCTGCACTCCCTGCCCTGCTTGGTCTGTTTAACATGTTCGCTCCTGTCTGTCTATAGGGACTCATCAATCAAGCAGAACAGGGTTTTACTCTCTATGCCTGGCACATTTTTTTAAAAAACATGGCAAACTAATAAGAGCCTGCATGCCGACCATGTTTGCACAGCATTAAATGGATGACAGGTCCCCAATGGTCAAAAAATCATGTTCTACCTGTTTTGAGACACAGAAGGAATCGCTAACATAAGAAGTCCATGTAGACATACAAGGCTTGAAGCTCCCCAGCACAAAAACGAGTACAATACGCCAAACCTAAAGGGGAGAGAAAGGAATAACATTAAGGCCCCATGCACATGACCGTGTCCGTTTTGTGGACTGCAAACCGCGGATATGCGAAACAAGGACACCGACCGTGTGTACCCCACATTGCTGTGTGGACCCATTGACTTCTGTGTGCCTCTGGGTCCTTGCAGCCACACCACAAAAGATAGGACATGTTCCATCTTTGGTTGCAACATGTGGATCGCGGACCCATTGATGTCAATGGGTCTGCACAGAGATGCAGAGTGCAAACGGCCAGTGCCCTTGTTTTGTGGGTCTGTCGTCCACAAAATAGACACAGTTGTGTGCATGAGTTCTTAAAGATAAAAAAAAAACTGCCATTTTCTCCCTTTTGGTCCCTGTATCTGGAAACTGTCACATATACAGTACATTATACTTAGATAAATGAGCCTCAGAAATACATGCAACAAGCTTTCAAACATCATTCTAGAGAGGTCTTAACCCCTTAGTGACCAGCCTGTTTTTGGCCTTAGTGACCAAGCGTTTTTTTTTTCTTTTTTCATCGTCGCGTTCCAAGAGCTATAACTTTTTCATTTTTCCGTCTATATAGATGTATGAGGGCTTATTTTTTACGGGAGAAGTTGTAGTTTTTAATGGTGCCATTTTGGGGTACAGATAACTTTCTGATTAACTTTGATTAACTCTTTCTGGGAGGGAAATGGGAAAAATTGCAATACCACCACTGCGTTTTTACATTATAAATTTTACGGCGATCATTTTTCGGTATAAATTACAACATATATTTATTCTCTGGATCAATACGATTACAATGATACCAAATACATATAGTTTTTTTTGCGTTTTACTACTTTTTTGCAATAAAATCCATTTTTTAAAAGAAAAAAAAGTTTTTGCATTGCTGATTCCCAAGAACAAATTTTTTTAAAATTTTTCTTTCTATGGAGTTGTGTCAGGGCTTCATTTTTGCGGGACAACTTGTACTTTTCATTGGTATCCTTTTTGAGTAAATGACGCTTTTTGATCGCTTGTTATAACGGTTTTTTGGTGGCAACTAAGAATAAATTCACAATTGTCTTTTTTTTTTAATTTTTTTTTTAATTGTGTTTACCGTAGGGGATAATTTTTGTGATATTTATGTAGTACGGGTCGTTACGGACGTGGCAATACCAAACATATGGGGAAGATTTTTTTTTGCAATTTTTTTCATTGAAAAGCTTATTTTCAATGGAAAAAAAAAAAAAAAAAAAAAAGTAATTTTTTTTATGGGATTTTTTTAATAGAATAAATGTGTTTTTTTTTTACTTTTTTTACCACTTAATAGTCCCACAGAGGGACTATAACAAACAGTACTTTGATTGCCTTTAAAATGCAATGCATTATCCCTATAGTGCATTGCATTTTAATGGCAATGCTATTCATACTTTGACCAGCAAGCTGCGCCAGAGAGGCGCAGTCTGCTGGTAATCTACTCAAGGCTGGTCTGGGGCCTAGATCAGACCCCTGCCAGCCTTCCCACACATCGGCACCCTGCGATCGCTTTTGCAGGGTGCCGATGGGAGACAGAGGGAGACCGCTCCCTCTGTCAGCACTTTACATGCGGCGGGCGCCATTGCCGACGGCATGTAAAGTGTTAAACAGCCCGGATCGGCACTCCTGCTGGTCCGGGCTGTTAGAGCAGGGCCGCGGCTTTCACGTGAGAGCTGGGCCCGTGCTCCCCGCTGCACGGGAGACCCGTGCAGCGCTTAGACTGGGCCGCCGTGAAAAAGCAGCGGCCCAGCCTAAGGCCCCTTAGTGACCGCCGTAAAAAGGCGTATGGGTGGTCACTGAGGGGTTAAACTCCAGACAACTTATCACTTCCCCGCAGCAGACCGACACCATTCTGTCTTTTACTCTGGTCCCTTAAATGCAAGTTTCCTTTGTAAACTATGTTCTTCAAATCAAAGAAATAACACAAAGGCAGCATTTTACAGCGCTACTATCTCTGACATCACTCAGAGCTGTCATTCACACTTCATGTACTCCCTGCATGGGGCCTTCACATGATGCTGGTAATACAGAGAGCTCTCCATATGCATTTCTTTCTCCCTGCACTTGGACCAGAAAGAAGAAGTAGATGTATACAGCTGGACAGCTTTCAGAATTAGCAAACGTTCACATGTGGCTAGAAAGGGCAGCACGGTGGCTCAGTAGTTAGCACTGGTGCCGGTCCTAGCTTTAAATCCAACCAAAGACAACATCTGCGTAGAGTTTGTATATTCTCCCCATGTTTGCGTCAGTTTCCTCCCAAAAAATAAAGATGCAGTATGCTGTCCATTGTGGTATGCACATTTTTACAATAGAAATCAATGGGCAATATACCGTATGTAAATGTACGGCTATTCAGTATACAGTGCAGCCTTCTCCCTACTCCCTACATACACCTTTGACAAAAGGAAAACGATATGCGAGCGTTGCCTTACCAGTACTATGTACAGAATGTATACAAGAGGAGGTCAATGCATTTTACAAGTATAGCTTCAGCCAATGACTGCAGAGCAGGAAGTGATGTCAGAGATAGCCCATTGTCTTGTTCATCCCAGGTGTATGTAGCCATTTTTATTTCCTGTAGTAAGGTCCTATAATGTGTAGAGCACCTTAGAAAATAACATTTGAGGCAGCGAATAAAAGGAAATAGTGTTCCTGGTATGTCACTTGACCCAAGTATCTATATTTTATTCATTTTGACTTTTGCCCAGAGTTTGACTGATGAGTGTTTTCCTTCCACAGTGCCGCTTTGTTCAAATTTTTTCCTTACATCCCATGTTAATTTATGGGGCATAAGAAGATATTTTATAAAGGTATTTACCTTATAATGACATGGGTAACATACCAATGTGAAATCTGCCCCTGGTTGGTAGTGGTGGCATGCAGTCCCCAAGGGGTCACATTCATATAGGATCTGGCACTTCATGCACCACTGTGACCGTACTGTTGACTTATAGCCATGGGCAAGGGCTAAACATCATCAATAAAGAATACTGGTATGTTAGGCCGCTTTCACACATTCAGCGATTCTGAGCCCAAACCAGGTGCGGGTCAACAACACAGAACAGAAGAACATCTTTATCCTTATACCTCATCTCTCTGGAGACTCCACTCCTGGTTTTGGCTCAAAATCACTGATGGAAATCACTAATCAAACACTGACTGTGTGAAAGCGGCCTTCCAAATATCTTTACATATACGTCACAACTTGATAAAATCAGAAGCCAAAGTATGACAATTTATTTTACTCAGGGTTCAATCACATCTTCAAATTGTGTTAGGCTATTTTCACACCAGCGGCACGGGGCTCCGGCAGGCTGTTCCGGTGGGTGAACAGCCCACTGGATCCGTGCTGCCGCAGGTGCATGTGTGGGGCCGGAAATACGCTCCGGCCCCATTCACTGTAATGGGGACGGGCCGCGGATCAGGCCGCAGCATGGCAACCCTGCCGAGAGGCGGCCGGAACGAAAAAAATACAACAGAACAGCCTGCTAGAGCCCCATGACGCAGGTGTGAAAGGGGCCTTATTGTGACAGTTTTGTCAAAAACAGTACAAAAAGATTAAAAGTGGGTGTCCCATCTGGACATTTATGGCATGTCATTTATGGCATGAGATAAGAGTAGGTCCCAGGGGTGGAACGTGCATAAGTGTCCAGGTGGGACAATCAGATGGGCAGCAGATTGTCAGGTTACATGCTACCAATAGAAAGCTACGGAGAGGAGAGTGAGAAGAAGGAGCAAGCAGACGCAAAAGAGGAAGAGAATAGGTATGAGCAAATAAATTTCTTCTTCAGAGTTCCTCAGCTGTGAGGGGCTGCCCTGCTGCTTAAAAAGCTCCCTCAGACTTCCGGTTCCGGCGCTGGTATGCGAGGATGCAGAGAACTCAGCTCTTCGCCGCACAACACCCTGAAGCCCGCTCTGCTAAACCCATCCTCACCAAAGTGAAATATAACAACATCCACTTGCTCCAGAGGGTGCATGGAGCGTTATTTACTCCGGAGCGGGCAGAAACCTATCTCCTCAAGCCGAGAGGCAGACCTAGAACGTTGTCGGCCTCCAAAGATGGTACCATCCTCACCGGCTACTCCCCAGCGCGCGGGAAATGAGACACTGGGAGAAAGTCCAACAGACTCGCAAGAGTTATTTGACACTGTCGGGGAGAGTGTAGACATTCGACAACTGGCCATAGAAATGGCAAAGCAACTGGCACCTGACATTATTGCCTCTTTATCATCCAAAGTCCAAATGGCGCTGAACAAACTACAGGATGTGGAGTTACAGGAGCACAAATTGGAAGAGGTGGAACAACGAGTGGCATGTATGGAGGAGAAATCAGCGGAGGTGTCCACCAGACTACAGGATCTGCTCCAGATGGCAGACAAAGTGAACGAACAGATCGGCGTACTGGTCGGAGTACCGGAATTGGTGCCGCCAAGTGAGCTCTGCCATTTCTTTGAACAAAAGCTCCCCCAGGCCATGGGTTTAATCGGAAAGGAGAAAAGTGGAGAGGGCACATCGAGTAGGACCATTGAGAGATCCTTCTACTAATGCAACTAACAACATGGCTCAAAGACAGGTGATTTGTAAATATATACTAGACTATTCTGATCAGGAAGATATTTTAAGAGCCTATAGAATGCGAGGGAGGGAGCCTCTGATCGTGAGAGCTGCCAAAGTATTCCTATTTGCTGACTATTCGGCTGAGGTCACGAGGAAGCGCAGGGCATTCAGCACTATATGTTCGGGCCTATACAAGAAAGGTATCAGATTTCAACTTGCTTACCCTGCTATATTGAGAATTAGACAACCAGACGGGACATTCAAACAGTTTGAGAACCTGAGAACAGCAGAGTCATATTTACTACTCCCGGAGGGGAGAGAAGAGGAGGAAGGAAATAATGCGTCACAGCTGTCACCCAACACGGCATCAGTGAGACGGCAAGACTGGGGAAATCAACTCAGCGGGTCCTCACCCAGACCCCAGAGATCACCAAAGGCTCAACGACCTATTGATGGAAGGCATTTCAAGGTTGTGAGGGGGAAATGAGGTGAGGGCCGCAACCTGATTAAAGTGGAAAAGCATCGAGCAAGATGCGGCTTTACTATACAGATTCAGACATAGTTATATAGATGGACACATTCATCGGATCTGGTTCGGGAGATGGATCATCTCTTTGTCGATGAGGCGAGGTTCTGCGGCAAGTACCAGAAAAAAGGAGGTCTAAAGAGATCTATCAGTTGTTTTCTCAGGTTTTCATGTTCAGAGCCATTAGCAAGGTATTTAGATTCTCCAGAGATTTTTGAAGGATTGACCATGGGCAAACAGACTCTGCGACTAGCTCTATTCGCAGATATTATTGCACTATACATGGCCGATCCCCTTAGGGATATGACCAAAGTGATGTCTGCATTAACAAGATTTGGGTCTTTTTCAGGACTCAGAATAAATTTTACAAAAAGTGCAGTGCTATTTTTGCAGGGTAAGAGTCAAAGGGGGGGGGGGGTTGGAAGAGTCACAGACGTGGAGGGTATACCGATAGCTACATCCTATATTACATACTTGGGAATTAAAATAGGGTATACTCTGGAATCTATTTATAGACTAAATTATGCCCCATTGATTTCCAGAATCCTAAAAGAGCTAAACCAGTGGCATGATCTTCCTTTGTCTTTAATGGGACGTAATCATTTACTAAAAATTATGTCTATGTCTAAGTTGCTATACCCTCTCCAGACTATTCCTCTACTATTGAGACACACAGATGTTAAACTGACAAAGGCATTCACGGTATTTCTTTGGCATGGTAGACGCCCGAGAATCAAGATACATAAGCTAAAAGCTTCTAAAAAGTGCTGTGGTATAGCTTTTCTAGATGTTAGAGGTTACAACTTAGCATGTATGGCGAGGCATATAGCGGACTGGATTAACGGAACAAGTCGTTACTCAGCTTTATCACTAGAAAAAGGTTTTTGTGCTCCCTGGTCCCTAGTGGCGCTTTTGCATGCCAGACTACAGTGTATTCCAGTCTGGGTTAAAGAGGACCTTTCATGACTTTAAAAAAATGAATCTGCACTATCTACCTGATAGTGCGTCCCCCACTGATGCCAGCAGCGTTGTTTTCTTAGCAAATTGTCCCCCGGTGGCTTCACACGGGCCCCCGTTCTTCGGTCCGGCTTTATGCTAATTAGAAGGCATCGGAACAGGGAGGAGGAGACTCCCTGTTCCTCAATGGGCGTTGCTTCTGCCCTGCTGTGAGCGCTGTCCAATCAGAGCGGACCGCTCACAGCAGGGCCGAAGGAGTTCAACCCTGCTGTGAGCGGTCCGCTCTGATTGGACAGCGCTCACAGCAGGGCAGAAGCAACGCCCATTGAGGAACAGGGAGTCTCCTCCTCCCTGTTCCGATGCCTTCTAATTAGCATAAAGCCGGACCGAAGAACGGGGGGCCCGTGTGAAGCCACCGGGGGACAATTTGCTAAGAAAACAACGCTGCTGGCATCAGTGGGGGACGCACTATCAGGTAGATAGTGCAGATTCATTTTTTTAAAGTCATGAAAGGTCCTCTTTAAGCAATCCATACTCATAAAAGACACGATAGCAACCTGGAGGTTACTGAGGAAACAGTATTGGCTATCATACAGGATATCCAAACATCTTCCATTGTGGAATAATCCAGAATTTACACATGGCCACACTAATAGTCTTTTTGCTGAGTGGAAATCGAAGGGGATTCTACAAGTAAGACAACTACTACATGACTCGGAACCTAGAGGGCTCTTGGGAGAGGCGTTAATAGCTAACTACTCATTGTGCTCATTCCAGACCATTTGGCTTGCTCAGATTAAAGCAGGGATTACTTCTAATCTAGTTTTGGTACACAAGGAGGTTAAACAAAATATATTGGATAAAATCCTGGAGTTAGATGGGGGAAGGGTATCAGTGTCTTCTGTGTACTATAAAATGCAAAAAGAAAAAGCTCAAACAGAAGGTCAGGGAGACTTTAAAAGCTGGGCTGAGCAGTTGGAAGGTGGGGATATAGCTCAGAAGATACAAAAGGGTTGGTTGAGAGTGAGGGGTCATATTTTGAATGAATCTTGGAGAGATACCCAACTGATAATCATACATAGAGCGATCTTTGGATTCAACATACCCCCACATCCTGAGAAGCCAGAACACATAACACATTGTCCCAAATGTGACGTAAGTCTTACAGACCTATACCATGGGTTGTGGACGTGTCCAAAAAGCAAACAGCTCTGGGAAGAGGTGGCAAAAATGGTTAGGGAGATGTGGGGCCAGGAAGTGAATCTGACCCCCCAGCTTTTCTTATTTCACTATGATGAGACTGAAGAAATAAGGGGATTTCTGCCTTGCCTGTTCCACTCGATATGTATGGTCACTAAGAGATGTATACTGCAGAGATGGTTGCTGACAGAGATGCCTACTATATCTATCATTATAGAGCACCTGAAAAACCTTCTACATATTGAACGTACGGATACTAGGAGATCTAAAGACAGACATACAAAGAGATTCTTCCAGAAATGGAGAAGTTTTATTACCAAGTATATGTCAGATGCGGAAATAAAACACCTTATGCAGCCCTTCTCTTTGACTGAATGGTATTTGGTGGAACAGATGAGGGGAGGTTAGGTAGATTATTTTTGGAGGAAATGTAATTGGACAGGATCAAAGAGACTCTGGTTCAACATAGATCTGGTTTCCAGAGAAGAGTTATGTGCAGGGTCCTTGTCTTTTCCTTAAATTCTCCTATTTTATGACTTAAAGTGAACTTAATTCTCTGCTGTCATGCTGCTGTGTAACATCACCTGTAACTTCTTTAAGAGGCTCCTCTGTCCTCCACTCATTACCTGTAGTAATGGCACCTGTTTGATGAACTTGTTATCAGTATAAAAGAAATCTGTCCACAACCTCAAACAAGTCACACTCCAAACTCCACTATGGTGAAGACCAAAGAGCTGTCGAAGGACACCATAAACAAAATTGTAGACCTGCACCAGGCTGGGAAGACTGAATCTGCAATAGGCAAGCAGCTTGGTGTGAAGAAATCAACTGTGGGAGAAATAATTAGAAAATGGAAGACATACAAGACCACTGATAAAAATCCCAGAACCACATGGGGGGACCTAGTGAATGGCCTGAAGAAAGCTGGGACCAACGTAACAAAGGCTACCGCCAGTAACACGCTACGCCGCCAGGGACTCAGATCCTGCAGTGCCAGACGTGTCCCCCTGCTTAAGCCAGTACATATCCGGGCCCGTCTGAAGTTTTCTAGAGAGCATTTGGATGTTCCAGAAGAGTATTGGGAGAACGTCATATGGTCAGATGAAACCAAAGTAGAACTGTTTGGTAGAAACACAACTCGTTGTGTTTGGAGGAGAGTGAATGCTGAGTTGCATCCAAAGAACACCATACCTATTGTGTAGCATGGGGGTGACAACATCATGCTTTGGGGCTGTTTCTCTGCAAAGGGACCAGGACGACTGATCCGTGTACACGAAAGAATGAAGGGGGCCATGTATCGTGAGATTTTGAGCTGCAAACCTCCTTCCATCAGCAAGGGCATTGAAGATGAAACGTGGCTGGGTCTTTCAGTGTGACAATGATCTCAAGCACACCGCTAGGGCAACGAAGGAGTGGCATTTCAAAGTCCTGGAGTGGCCTAGCCAGTCTCCAGATCTCAACCCCATAGAAAACCTTTGGAGGGAGTTGAAAGTCCGTGTTGCCCAGCGACAGCCCCAAAACATCACTGCTCTAGAGGAGATCTCCATGGAGAAATGGGCCAACATACCAACAACAGTGTGTTCCAACCTTGTGAAGACTTAGAGAAAATGTTTGAGCTCTGTCATTGCCAACAAAGGATATATAACAAAGTATTGAGATGAACTTTTGTTATTGACCAAATACTTATTTTCCACCATAATTTTCAAATAAATTCCTTAAAAATCAGACAATGTGATTTTCTGGATTTGTTTTCTCATTTTGTCTCTCATAGTTGAGGTCTACCTATGATGTCAATTACAGGCCTCATCTTTTTAAGTGGGAGAACTTGCACAATTGGTGGCTGACAAAATACTTTTTTTCCCCACTGTACAAACAGTTTCATTCTTGGCAGTAGATCCCACTTTACACAGGGAGATAATTTTATGTGCCACATTACACAATGAATGAGTGGTTGCTTGCTTGACTCCTGGCACATCTAGGGTGCTGGCACACAGCGCAGTTCTGACACAGTTGAAAACTGCATGTAGTTACTACGCCAGCAAATATGCATTCACAATGCAGTTATATAATTTAACCTGTTTAGCACCTAATTAAACACTGGAGTTCTGCATAGAAGAAGAGAATGAGCATTTATTCCCATTAATTGGGACCTTCGTTCAGGGTGGAGAGAAAGAGGCATTTTTCTCTACTATGTTTTACAAAGTTTCTTATATTCGTTTATACCGTCGATTTACACAAAGTTTGCGGAAAGGTATGTGTCCATATAAAGACTATGGGGTACATTTATTAAGACCGGCGTTTTAGACGCTGGTCTTAATGAGGCCCTTCACTGACAATGGATCAGCGAAGTTCCGGAGAGGAGCCGGCCGCTACATAACTTCGGCGTATCCACCGCCGCAATCTGCTGCAGAAATACAGCTAGTATCGGTGTATTTCTGTATGATAAATGACCCCCTATATAACTATACTTCAGGTATAAACCCCCCCCCCCCCTCAGGAATTTAAAAAATAATAGTGTTGGCTTTGTCTCTAGTACAAAGATGGGGTCTGTGGTAACAATTCTTCCCACTTTATTATTTTATTATTACCTTTCTGATGGATTTCGTTTGAAGAGTTGATCAATTTCCAAAAAGTAACAGAAAAATGCCCAGAACAACACTGAACAGAAATAGTGAATCCATGTCTGCGGGTTCAAACGTAATAGAAACAAGGTTAGTTAGAAAAGAAAAACTACAGATAGTAGAAAACAGTGTTATCGTGGCTACCGACAAATAGTTTTCATCAATTCTGATTTAGCTATTCATCATTGTGACGTGCACTTCTTTCAGTGTAAATACAGAATAGAAGAGAATATGACGCACAGGCATCCTCCTGTCAGACATTGAGAAATTCTATTTAGTAGCTTTTGGCCTCTTTTACAAGAGTATTTGCAATCCGTGTATGGCCTGGATTTTATGTACCAGAATCTGCTTCTAATGTTAATGAATAGGGCTATTCACATGGGCAAATAATTTCCCTCAGTATTTCAAATACACAGCATGTCCGCGTTTTGTGCGGATTTGTTTCTAAATACACCCATTACAGTCTATGAGAGTGCATCAAAAATGCAGGGAGGAATACGCATATACAGTAAATCCTGATGAAATCCTAAAGCAATACTGATAGTATATTATCAGGAATCTGTGCATAATCCAGAGTCAGAATACTGACGGATTACAATACGCTTATGTGAAAGAGGCCTTTTAGTTACTTTTGGCTCCTACATAGGAGACGACTAATATCAGTAAGTATTCACTCAGATATCCTATACCAAGGATCAGCAACTTTTGGCACTCTAGCTGTTGTGAAACTACAATACCCAGCATGCTCCATTCATTTCTCTGTGAGTGCTTAGAGGAGCAGAGCAATAATGCACGCTGGGAGTTGTAGTTTCACAACAGCTGGAGTGCCGAAGGTTGCCTACCGCTGTCCTATACACTTCAACTTTTCAATGAAGAGACCAGTAAGTATTGGTGGATTCTACAGATTTCTTTCAAGTAACCCAACAAATTTCACCCAATAAAAGAAAACTGCGGTAAGTGGTTCTAGGATGTTTGGATGTATAGATTGCTAGGGTATGTTCACACAACTGATTTTGAAAATGCTCTGAAAAAACAGGGTGGACTCGGCACTGGTTTTCTGCACTTTTTTAGCACTATTTTCAGCTCCCTATTTATTTCAATGGAAGAATCTGCCTACCATTGAAATGAATGGAAGTTTTTTTTTTGGCGTGGAAAGCATGTTAAAAATAGCGCCAAAAATGTTATGTGAATAGGCCGTTAGAAATGACATTCCAGGTGCTGATCTTCATGTGCACAAATAATTGTATTGCGTTATAATTCAAATTTAAAAAAACACATTAGGGTGGTTTCACACTACATATTGTGTGTTTTTATACTGACATTTTATTAATACAGTGGTTTTTTTTTCTCCCTTGGCAAAAAACAATAAGCCTGAAAGAAATGTTTTGTAATTAAATAACGCCAACCAAAAAAAATGCTTGTAAAAAAAGTGCCATAATTTTGAAAAACGGGAAAGAGAAAGATGTAGTGCGGCAGCACCCTCTGTATTTAGCCAAGACTAGACTGAAAAACGACTCACTGAGATGAAAACACAGGTGATGTGAGAGAGCCAGGACTGACTGGACAAGAAATCTGAAGAGAGGAGCCACAGTGTCGAGTGCAGAAGTAACCCTGAAAAATCAAACACATATATTTGCATTAGGCTTTCTGATCATTAATTCCTAAAGTCTCATTCAGTCACATTCTGATCGGACCCCGCTGATCTGATCTTAATTACCTAGCCTGAGGATAGGCCATCAATATGAAAGACTTGGAAAACCCCTTTTAGGGCCAGTCTTAGACGAGCAAGTTTACTGCGGGAAACAGGCAGCATGTGGGAGCGCGATTTCCCATTCTGAACTCTGCTTCTATGACAGGACCACACAGCATTATAATGCTGCATGTCCCTGCCAGACCTCGAGTCTACTGATTAATTCTGACATAACACAATCTTTACAATTCAGTAGATTCGAGATCTTGCAGGGAAAGCAGCATTAAAAATCATTATAATGTAGTGTGGCGGGTCAGAGGAGCAGAGTTCAGAGTACCACACGAAGCACATTTCCAGCAATGAACTCGCTCCTTTGAAAATGGCCTAAGGCCCCATTCACACGAACGTATATTTGCGGGCCCGCATTACTGCGGACCTGCGAATATACGGGGGCCGCCTGGTGCTGCGGAACACACGCCGTTCGGCCCCATTGAAAGTGCCTATACTCGTCCGTGCGCACGGACAAGTATAGGACATGCTTCAAAAGCAGCTAGTTCCGTGCCGCGGCTCCCGGCCCCATAGAGGTGAATGGGGCCACATCTATTCCCGCATTTTTGCGAATGGGGCCTAAGGAAAAGTGTCAAAATCCTCTAGCCCTTGAGGAAAACTCAGGGAAAATACTATGGACAATGGAGTAAAATGAACTAACAAGAACATGATATAAAAACTTGCAGCAAGTGGCTATACACCAATCAAAAAGTTTGAATCCATCCTAAAGTACAGAAATAGTGACCGACAGCAGCCATGTGTCAATTCCAATGTCATTACCTCATAAGGGGCAGCGGTATAAGGGGCACCAGTGTAATATAGTTACGGTAATCGCACTATATTTAACCCCCTTGAAACCCAAGCATTTTTGCTTCAATGGTCCCATGTGCCTAAATCTAGGGATACACAGCATCTTGTAGTTGTGAGAGGTTCAGCTCTGAACCCGGACAACCCCTTTAACATAAACATAAAATTCGTACCAAAAACTGCATACCAAAACACACCAAAATCACAATAGTGTGGATGTGTATGTGGTGCAGATTTTCTGCATACAAATCCGCAACGTGTGCAAGTAGCTCTAACAGAAACAGTTGCATTTGTTCTGTAGTTCGGATCCACTGCTATTGGCCTACAAATACTGATGTAAAATACTAACCACGATACAGCCATGTTAAAGAGCCTAAGGCCGGGGCACCTGAGTGATGCATTGTGGGTGATTATCACACAAGCATTTTATCAGTACAGCGCTTCACTATGTAATTGCATGTGTGAACATGCAGTGTCAGGCAAATGTGAAAACACAATGGGGCACATTTACTAATGGACTTGCAACACTTTTAGAAGCAAAAAGCATTGCAAGTCCAATTTTCTGTGCAACATAATTTTGGCGCATGTCCAGTTTTGAGCCTTGTAAGCCAGTCGGGCGTGATTTATGACAAGGCACACACCTCCATATAAATTAGACTAAGGCCTCTTGCACATGACCGTATGCCCTCTGAGACATACGGTACATGAGTGGGCCATATGTCCCGGAGCAATATTGATCGTGTGCATAGGAGCACACAACATCATAGGTTACAATGATGCTGTGTACGTCGGGCCGCCCGCGGGACTATTGTCCCTCACTCATATGATTATATGAGTGCGGGACAATAGCCCCGCCGGCCCGGCGTGCACAACATCATTGTAACCTATGATGCTGTGTGCTCCCGTGCACACGATCAATGCCGCTCCGGGACATATGGCCCACTCACGTACCATATGTCTCAGAGCGCATACGGTCGTGTGCAAGGGCCCTTATCTAGCGGCAGTGCAGAGGGGGAAACTAAGACCGGTGTAAAAGCCAGTCTTTGTAAATGTTCTCCAATATCTCACTGTAGGTTTTTTGCCCTCCACTTTCTGTGTTCTCCAAGACCATGTGGGTCATCTACGAATGCCTTTGTATCATGTTCAACACTTGGGAGTGTCGAGGAAATAACTGGGGCCGGGGGGAATCATCCATGATAAATTTACCAACATTTACACCTGGAAAAATGCGTACATTTTGGCAAAAAACTACTCCAGTCAGGCGCACTTCTCGTCATAAATTATACACATCAGCGAGCAGCACAAAGGTGAAACAAAGACCAGTGTAAAAAGCCGACCTTTGTAAATAACCCTCAATGTGCCATAAAATCACTTGTGAAATTGTAGTACAGAGCAGCGTAGGCTCCATCAGGTGCCATCTGTACAGAGCTATTCTTCCCTAAAAGCAATAAGGAGAATACATCAAATGACGTATACCGCAATATACAACTGAGACATAGAGGTACAGAAGAAACCACATACACCTCTTATAGGTAATACTGAACCATAATACAGCCATTGCATGATTATTTCTACATACACCAGTCACTGAAGTTTATTATAAGATACTTCCCAGTCACACCTGTAGTGACCAACGCACTGGCCAGAAGAACTCGCCAACCCATCCTTGTTGCCTGGCTCTTTCTCCGATTACTGCAGCTATAAGAAATGGCCAAACCTATGAGTCCCAAAAGAGCACTGCCGCCACATACTGCATGATAGAGCTCCGCACCAAGCACCAGGTCGGTACCAGCATCTCTCTCTGGACAACAAAGCCGAGGCAGCCGCAAGGAAGCCATTGACCAGAGCAACTTGTGAAAAAGGGTGTGGAAACTGTTATGTAGATCAATGGCAGCAGGTGCTGAGCAGCCAAATTAACCCATCATAGCCCAGTGATTTAACCATCTGATGCCCCAATGACCATCTAGGAGCTAAGAGTAAGCGCTCATTCAGACGACCATGTGCTATACGCATCCCTAGTTCCATTTCGCGGACCTGCAAGAAAGATAGTGCAGGTCCTATTCTTGTCCGCAATCACGGACAAGAAAAGTCATTTCTATCATAGTGCCGGCCATCTGCGACCCGCAAAATGCAGAACGCACATGGCCGGTATCTGTGTTTTGAGGATTCTCAATTTGTGGACCACAAAACACTACAGCCGTCTGAATGAGTGCTAAGTAAACCCACAGGGGGTTATTTACTAAGACTGGCTTTTTATCCCGGTCTTAGATTTCCCCCCTGCACTGCCGTAAAATCCGGATAAGTTATGACGAAGCACGTTCCTCATAATAAATAAGGCACATCTACGGCAGTCCGTGTGTTAGATGGTTATTCACCAACTTTTACGCATATTTCCAGGCATAATTTGCCAGGGCCCCGCCCTTGTCCGCCCAATTGTTGAACATGGCATAAAACCGGCTGTGTCACCACATATTGTCACATGGCCTGTCAAAAAAGGGATTTGCTGCTTTTTTACTACTAAAAAAGTTGCAAGTCCCATGATAAATGACCCCCACGGGCTGTACATATGCAATTTCCGCTTGCTTATGGATCTTTTAAGTCAAGTGCACATTAGTGCACATCGCATCAAGTGCGAGTATTATACACAGATTTTCATGCAGATTTGCAGGCAGAAAATCGGCATGAAAACATGAACATCAATGGGGCACATTTATAATAGTGCTTGCGCCTGTTTTCAGTCGAATAAATGCTGTTTTAGACAGTATAATTTTATAGGTCGCATTTACTACTGAAATTGCACCTGTTTTGGAAGCTTTTGTGCCCCATTCGACTATTTTGATGTTTTGTGAAGGGGCATAACTACTGTATGGGGGCAGTATACCATATAAAGAGGCACTTAGGGAACATGGAGGCAAATAACACCAACTTAGACCCCAAGCCTTATGAAACTAAGTAAATAATAAGCACACAAGACTACTTGAATGGGATAAAAATGGCCAAAGTGCTTTATTATGGGTAACCATAAATACATAACATTAAATAATTTCAATAAATTAATTAAATAATTCAAACCATGAAACCATATCAATATAGACCAGTACTGAACCAACAGTATAATGCCTCATTCACACGTCAGTGATTTACGGACGTGTCCTGTACGTGTCCTCCACGGACAGCACACGTCCCCATTCATTTTAATGTGTCTATTCAGACATCAGTGTTTCAGCACGGTCCGTGGGTCCGTGTTTTTAGCACGGATGCATGTCCTATCTTGATCCGTGTTCCCGGATCCCTCACTCCCATTATAGTCAATGAGTCCGTGAAAACAACGGATCCCTCACGGATGTCATCCGTGCTGCATCCGTGTTTCACGGATCATTAAGAAGAGATGCTTTGAAAATTATTTTTCAGCTGTTCAGTGTCAGTGAAACATGGATGCAACACGGATGGCAAAACACGGACCCATGGACCCAACACGGATCCTTCACGGACAGCTTCACGGATGCCTCACTGACCACCTGCTCACGGATTTGAGCACGGACGTGTGAATAAGGCTTAAACCAAGATCCACTCAGCATTAGCTGAGTGAGACAGCCCCACTAATAAAGCACAGTGACAAGGAAAGATTAAAAAATAAGGGAGGGCGGGCGCCGCTCAAATCTTCTTCAACTGGCCCTGAGATAACGGCGAGCCTGAAAATATAAAGGGGAGAAGATTCCCGCCGTGGGAGCAGGAGCAAATCACAACACTAGAAATCTCCCACAGCAACGGGTAGCAACTAATCAGCAGCAGCGCTTGACTCGCCGTATCTTTCTCCAGGAGACAACCAGAATCAGCAAAAACCTCATCCCTTCACTGAGGTAATTTTTCTGTAAAATAAAAAGGCGGGAAAGACAAGACAAGGAGAGAAAAAGAAGTGGGGGGGGGGAACAAATATGCCCTATCCAACACTAAAATTATGTCATTACCCCCATGTGTCCCCCAAGCTAAACGCTCTGGGGGCCTGGACATTCTATTGTGTGGTTGCACTAAAGGGAAATAACTACAGTGAAGGGGCTGTAATGCCTTATTAACACAGTGGGGCACATTTACCAAGCTCACCTGTTTTTTGGAGAAAAAAAACACAGTATTGGCAAAGTCTATCTTCAATTTGCACCTCATTTATTATCCTTTCATAAATCTGGCTTGTCTTTTTTGGTTTAAGTCTGACCTCATGTGGTTGTTTTCTTGTAAGACATATTCAAATTCACTAAACTGGTCTACTACATAGTGGGGCACATTTACTAAGGGACTTGCGATACTTTTAGAAGAAAAAAGTGTTGCAAGTACCCTTTTCTGTCTGGCCGTATGACAATATTTTGTCGCATGGCTGGTTTTGTGTCGTGTACGCCAGTTGGGTGGGGCAGCTGTCCACAGCAGCAGCACACATGACGCTGTTGGACTGTGTAGATTCCTCCTTTCATTTTCCAAAACAGCTGTCCAAAATGAAAGGTGGAGTCTGATTGGTTGCTACTTTACACCAGTTTGATAAATGACTCCCTAAAGCCTCATTCACACGTCTGTGTCCGTGCTCAAATCTGTGAGCAGGTAGTCATGAAGGCATCCGTGAAGCTGTCCATGAAGGATCCGTGTTGGGTCCGTGGATCTGTTTTTTGCTGTCCGTGTTGCATCCGTGTTTCACTGACACTGAACAGCTGAAAAATAATTTTCAAAGCATCTCTTCTTAATGATCCGTGAAACACGGATGCAACACGGATGGCATCCGTGGTTTTCATGGATCCATAGACTCTAATGGGTGTGAGGGATCCGGGAACATGGATCAAGATAGGACATGCATCCTTGCTAAAAAAATGGAACCACGGACCGTGATGAAACACTGATGTCTGAACACACACATTTAAATGAATGGGGACGTGTGCTGTCCGTGGAGAACACGTACAGCACACGTCCGTGAAACACTGACGTGTGAATGAGGCTTTAGTGTTACTTACTATGAAGGGGACATATACCTGGGCATAACTACTGTGAGGGGGCATATCTTGGCATATCTACCATGAAGGGGGCACATATCTAGGCTTAAAGGGTTTTTTTGAGATTTTAAATAGGTTCTGGTTTCCTTTGCTGGCTGGATTCATTTTTCCATCACATTTTACACAGCTCGTTTCCATGGTTATGACCACCCTGCTATTTGCTGAAGTGACAGAAATTTGACACCTTTAAGGCCCCTTTCACACAAGCGAGTTTTACGCGCAGGTGCAATGAGTGATGTGAACGGATAGCACCTGCACTGAATCCTGACCCATTCATTTCAATGGCTCTGTGTACATGAGTGTTTTTTCACGCATCAGTTCTGCGTTGCGTGAAAAACGCAGCATGTTCTATATTCTGCGTTTTTCACGCAGCCCTGACCCCATAGAAGTGAATGGGGATTCAGTGAAAAATGCATTGCATCCTGAAGCAAGTGCGGATGCAATGCATTTTTCACTGATGGTTGCTAATAGATGTTGTTTGTAAACCTTCCATTTTTTATCACGCGCGCGAAAAACTCATCAAAACGCATTGCACCCGCGCGAAAAAAAACTTAACAACTGAACGCAATCGCAGACAAAACTGACTGAACTTGCTTGCAAAATGGTGCGAGTTTCCCTGAACGCATCCAGACCTAATCCGTCACGCTCGTGTGAAAGATGCCTAATATTGATGACCTATCTACTGAGAAGGGGTGCATATGGGTATAGCTACTGTGAAGGGGGCCACGTGTGGGCATGACTACTGTTAAAGTGGCACATGTGGGCATAACTACTGTGAAGGGGGCACAGTGTGACCATTAATAATGAGTGCTGGCACAAAGGGGGAATAAGTACTATGTGGCGGTATTAAAAGGATTGGGTGTGTATAATTATGCTAGAGGTGTGGCCTAGTGTCACGTACCGGGGACCAGACCAGCCCACCGCATCACATGACAAGGGTTGCCCAAGCCCTTCAGGCCGATTCACCTCACGCCCTCACACGCTGCTACACCCTGCGCCGGGCCGTAACTCGAACATAAATCGCCACCTGAAGCCTGCAAGCACACCCAAGCAATAACAATGAACTTTTGCCGCCACCACCTGTACATTACAGGTCAACAGGACACCCCTGAGTGTTCACCTCACCAGCAGACACACAAACGGTAATAAGCCTCACGGAAAAAAAACATGCAGCCTCAGACTGCACATACACTCTTCATGGAGCTAACAGGTTCTTAAGGTTACAAGACAAACCATCAAACTGTTAGGTTTAATGTATGGAAATTGGGCAGCACTTGGTTACAGAAAATGATTAACAAGAGACATACATAAATGGCAAACAATTGTAAAATAAAAAGGAGAAAACATAGAAAGTTCTGATACTTAGACGCGTTGTAAAAGTCCTTCCTCCCAGGAGATTTGGGCAGAGTAATGGTGCACAAACCAATTCGATTGGATCTCCCACTTTGTGACACTCAAATATGGCAGGGATTACATTTTTATGTCTTTCCTCAAGGGGCATTCTCCCTCACACCTCTGACTCAGCCCCTCTGGGTTTAGCTTCATTGCACATGCAGCCTGCCCCCTGGCCATCTAGGGAACACGTGTGAAAATATCCAAAAGAAATTTTCCCAGTTACCCTGGTGAAGATACAGGCCCCAGCCCTTCTTCATAATTCATATCTCACCGTTTCGAGCATATCAAACCAGACACGTCCAGGACGCTCGGAAGGTGAGATCCTTCTTTTAGGAAGATGAAGGCGAGTTTATACGCTATGTCTGGTATCCATGCAATGCCCCCATCATACCAGAAGTGATGATCTGGATTCTGGAGACATCCGCCCCTTCCTGAACAAGTTATGAAGGACTAAAATTATTTTTCGTTCTCTGGTTAGGATTTCCCCCCTGATGACAAATGGGGTCAGAGAGTCTGCTGTCCTCTTACTGAAGCGTGATCCACAAATGGGCCCATCCTCGTTAGCACCTCAGTGCTGACTACCTCCCAGGGAGCAGTTGGGCTATTTCCCATGACCATGACCAAGGCAGACATCCCGGCTCTCTATAAATCAATTACCCCCAACGTGGCTGCTGGCCTTGTAATACAGCAGATACAAATACATAAATACACACTGTATATATAGGTAAGTCACACCAGAATATGTTACACTACGACATACAGTACAGACCAAAAGTTTGGACACACCTTCTCATTCAAAGAGTTTTCTGTATTTTCATGATTATGAAAATTGTAGATTCACACTGAAGGCATCAAAACTATGAATTAACACATGTGGAATTATATACTTAACAAAAAAGTGTGAAACAACTGAAAATATGTCTTATATTCTAGGTTCTTCAAAGTAGCCACCTTTTGCTTTGGTTACTGCTTAGCACACTCTTGGCATTCTCTTGATGAGCTTCAAGAGGTAGTCACCTGAAATGGTATTCCAACAGTCTTGAAGGAGTTCCCAGAGATGTTTAGCACTTGTTGGCCCTTTTGCCTTCACTCTTCGATCCAGCTCACCCCAAACCATCTGGATTGGGTTAAGGTCTAGTGACTATGGAGGCCAGGTCATCTGGCGTAGCACCCCATCACTCTCCTTCTTGGTCAAATAGCCCTTATACAGCCTGGAGGTGTGTTTGGGGTCATTGTCCTGTTGATAAATAAATGATGGTCCAACTAAACGCAAACCGGATGGAATAGCATGCCGCTGCAAGATGCTGTGGTAGCCATGCTGGTTCAGTATGCCTTCAATTTTGAATAAATCCCCAACAGTGTCACCAGCAAAGCACCCCCACACCATCACACCTCCTCCTCCATGCTTCACGGTGGGAACCAGGCATGTAGAGTCCATCCGTTCACCTTTTCTGCGTCGCACATAGACAAATTTGGACTCATCAGACCAAAGCACAGATTTCCACTGGTCTAATGTCCATTCCTTGTGTTCTTTAGCCCAAACAAGTCTCTTCTGCTTGTTGCCTGTCCTTAGCAGTGGTTTCCTAGCAGCTATTTTACCATGAAGGCCTGCTGCACACAGTCTCCTCTTAACAGTTGTTGTAGAGATGTGTCTGCTGCTAGAACTCTGTGTGGCATTGACATGGTCTCTAATCTGAGCTGCTGTTAACCTGCGATTTCTGAGACTGGTGACTCGGATGAACTTATCCTCCACAGCAGAGGTGACTCTTGGTCTTCGTTTCCTCGGGCGGTCCTCATGTGAGCCAGTTTCTTTGTAGCGCTTGATGGTTTTTGAGACTGCACTTGGGGACACTTTCAAAGTTTTCCCAATTTTCAGACTGACTGACCTTCATTTCTTAAAGTAATGATGGCCATTCGTTTTTCTTTAGTTAGCTGCTTTTTTCTTGCCATTATACAAATTCTAACAGTCTATTCAGTAGGACTATCAGCTGTGTATCCACCTGACTTCTGCCCAACACAACTCATGGTCACAACCCCATTTATAAGGCAAGAAATCCCACTTATTAAACCTGACAGGGCACACCTGTGAAGTGAAAACCATTTCAGGTGACTACCTCTTGAAGCTCATCAAGAGAATTCCAAGAGTGTGCAAAGCAATAATCAAAGCAAAAGGTGGCTACTTTGAAGAAACTAGAATATAAGACATATTTACAGTTGTTTTACACTTTTTTGTTAAATATATTTCCACGTGTTAATTTATAGTTTTGATGCCTTCAGTGTGAATCTGCAATTTTCATAGTCATGAAAATACAGAAAACTCTTTGAATGAAAAGGTGTGTCCAAACCTTTGGTCTGTACTGTATAACCATAAAACACATAATATCACTGAAAACATTCTAATAACTAAGGATAAGGTGGACCTTATTCCTGACACCTAGTATACAAAAATTGCAGCGGTGCGCATAGCACACCACACATATTGCAATTTTCTAATGTCGGGAGGTATGCATTACCACAGTCTGCCCTGTCTGTATTCTTTGTACTTCATATCTCTTCATGAACTCCATTTCCTACAGAGATTTGACTGAAGATTGTATCAGCTGTATTCAGGATCATAATCCCTGACAAGCATAGCAGAGAGGAGGATGAGGCAGCTCTTTACCTCAGTATTGTGAGTAACCTGTCCTCCTGTGTGATTAGGACGGGTTTTGTGTGTATTAATAGGATGGTGGCCATTTTATTTCCGCTGATGATTGCTCCTCAGACAAAACAAGCCATTATAACTAATGAACGGTATTTGTGAACATATTTATAATAAAGTAATATTTGAGTATTTTCATTTTCTTCCCAGAGAACCTTTTAAGGCAGCATTCTCCAGTGTGGGGGCACAAAGGGGACATGACCATTGTGTGGAGGCATTAAGGGGACTGGGTCAAAGTGGGTGAGTATAGATAGGGATTGGGCGGATGACCCTCAACATAGAGCCAGAGGTACAAGGAATGGTTTAGATCAGGGATGCTCAACCTGCGGCACTCCAGCTGTTGTAAAACTACAACTCCCATCATGCCCTGCTGTAGGCTGATAGCTGTAGGCTGTCCGGGCATGCTGGTAGATGTAGTTTTGCAACAGCTGGAGGGCCGCAGGTTGGGCATCCCTGGTTTAGATCAAAGCATATGCAATGCATAGCAAGACTTGAAAATTGCTGCTCACAGATTATCTCCATGAAATCTTACTGAGCTTGAACTATTTTGCAAAAAAGAATGGGCAACAATTTCAGCCTCTAGATGTACAAAGCTAATAGAGACATCCCAAAAGACTTAGATTTATTAAAGTTTTTGAAAACCATGTATCATTTTCTTTTCACTTCACACATACTTGCTACTTTGTGTTGGTCTATCATATATCTCTTAATATTATAAAAATGAGTTTCTCTCTGTCTGTCTGTTTGTCCGTCTGTCTGTTCTCTATGTGCGACCAAACTACTGGACCAATTTTCACCAAATTCGGCACACAGGTACATCAGGTGCCCGGGAAGGTTTTAGACCAGGTCTCATCTCTCTAGGACATAACGTTCCCGAGATATTCCCAAAATATGACCTGCATTAGCCAATATTAGCCTGACAGCATTGGTTTTAAACCCCAACTGCCATTCTCTGCACAGACACACACAGGGAGGGCAGGTTTCCATAACAACACAGCCAGGTAATTAGCAGCCAGCTAAGGATCTCAGGTTTCACTAAGCCACACCCCGACTCTGTCAGGCCACGCCCCCTTCCCCCTCCGCAGCCAATTGGGATTGAAAAAATGAAGGTAAAAATAAACTTCTGTCAGCTGCAGGGGTGGGAGGGTGAGTTTCTCTCTGCAACAACACACAGAAACATTAGATGAAATAGACTAATATTAGACTACTACCGTTCAGTAGTAATAAAAGATGTTTTCTTCCACTAAAAGGACTTAAAAGCAACCCCCCCCCCAAGGTCCCGCTAAACCACGCCCCCGGTCAGCCCACGCCCTCTCCCACTCCGCAGCCAATGGGGACTGAAAAAATGAAGGTAAAAATCAACTTCTGTCAGCTACAGGAATGGGTGGGAAGGAGACTTTCTCTCTGTAATGACACATACACAAACATTAAATGAAATAGATTAAATATACCCGTGCGAAGCAATGTTTTCTTCCACTGCTACCCACTGTGTTTCCTCAAATTACCATGGCATTGACCTATAATTCAGGCCACCCTGAAAAGAAGGACCTAAAAGCACCCCCCCAAGGTCCCGGTAAACCACGCCCCCGACCCGTCAGGTCATGCCCCCTCCCACTCCGCAGCCAATGGGGATTGAAAAAATGAAGGTAAAAATCAACTTCTGTCAGCTGCATTGACACGCAGAAACATTAAATGAAATAGATCTTTCTGCTAGTTCCCAATAAAATACACAAGTTTGTGGGTGTAACATGAAAAATGTGGGTTTGTTAGAAGGGTATGAATACTTTTTCAAGGCACTGTATATTGTTGAGCTGTTAGTGTCCCTCGTATCACTAGAGGTCATCACACCAGCAGTTGGGAGAGTGTGTCGCTCCACAGCAAACACAGGATTGGAAAGCTCACCACGAGGTCCCAACACTCAAACCCAAACGTCATTGGATCCCAAACAGAACCTGCATGTGTCATTAAAGACAACACTGTTCCAGTCTGCAAACGAAGGTGACAATGGCTGTCTGTCAATGGCAGAACAGGTGATGGCGCCATGACACCAAATTTCCTTCTGCTAAGTGCATGGAAATGGTCAGGGAAGAGCCAGGGATGTATAATGTAGGTGCCACCTGTGTCAAGATAGTGAAGGAAGAAACTGTGGGAGCTACTTATGCTTGTCAGCGGATAAAATGATCCTCTCTAGTGTTGGTCCGTCTGGAGCCTATTTGACATGTGTGTGTGCTCTCACGTAACCACTGCTTCCAATACCAGCCAGGTCAGAACAGTCTAGATGGCAGACAATTCATCAAAACTACCATCCTGCTTCTCTCAGTCTGATGCACATCTTGCCCCTCTCAAAGTCAGTAAAACTGGGCAAAATGTTGAGTGCATAATACGTCTACAGGGGTGGAATTAAAAGGATATGAAACACCTTTGTAAAAAAAAAATTTTTACACTAATTTTGTGGAGAAAGTAATTTGGTTGTGTTAATTTTTTTCTTCATTTTTGTTCTACAGCAGGCTGCTCTCAGTGAGTTTACAGAGAATCCGTCAGATTCCCTGGCAGAGTGGCAGCTGGGCAGAGTGTTAGCTGTACCATACAGCTGACACTCTGCTTGAAATAACTGTTTAAGCCCCCCTCCTTTATAGATGGCTGAGCAGTGGCCCCCCCAGTACAGGATGGCAGAGCACACACAGCACTCCCCTTTCAAGATGGCAGAGCTTTTCCCCCTTTCAAGATAGCAGAACGGCAGTGGGGGAAAGTGTTAGCTGTAATGTTAGCTGACACTCTGCTTCCATACACGCTGCCGCTGTATGGAAGGGCTGACCAGGGCTGACAGCAGAGCAGCTGCCCGATGCTTGAAGGGTAAATTGAGGGAGGAAGCTCCATTCCTCACCTATAGGGCCGCTGTGCTGTGGCAGCATCCCGATGCTTACCATGGCAACCTGACGCCTTCACAGGCATCCGGCTTGCAGTGGTATATCTAAGCCTGATCAGGCTCCTTCCGCATGCGGAAGCACCACGGTCGGTGCCCGTGCATTGCTGACCGCAATTTATGTTCTTGTGCATGAGGCCTTAGTGTAAGTTCAATACACTGCAGTACACTATACAGTGTACTGTAGTGTATTGTCAGCCATCAGACCCAAAAAATGTAAAAAAAGAGAAAAAAAAAAAAAATTAAAAAATTAAAAAAATCTTCCTATATCCAATTGGTTAAAAATGTAAAAAATAAAAAAAAACTAAACATTTTTGGTATCGCCGCGTCCGTAAGGACCTGATCTATAAAAGGATCGTGTTACTTTTACCGCAGGTAAACACCATAGAAAAAAAAGGAAAAAAAACTATGATGGAATTGCAATTTTGTCCACCGCACTGCCCAGAAAATGGTATAAAAAGTGATCAAAAAGTAATATGTACCCAAAATTAGTACCAATCAAACCGTGACTTAATCCCGCAAAAAATTAACCCCTACATAAGCCAATCGTCCAAAAAATAAAAACAAATATGGCTTTCAGAAAATGGAGACACAAAAACATGATTTTTTTTTCATATTTTATTCAATATTTCAGATTTTTCAAACATGCTTTTATTGTATAAAATAAAGTAAAAAAAAAATGCACATATTAGGTATCGTCATGTCCGTAACGACCTGCTCTATAAAAATAGCATGTGATGTAACCCATCTGGTGAACACCATAAAAAAATAAAATAAAAAATGTGCCAAAAAATCCATTTTTTTTATTACCTTAGATCACCAAAAGTGTAATACCAAGCGATCAAAAAGTCATATATGCCCCAAAATGGTACCAATCAAACCGCCATCTCATCCCGCAAACAATGAGATCCTACCTAAGACAATAGTGTAAAAAATGAAAAAAATATGGCTTTTAGAAAAGGGAGACAAAAAAACATGATTTTTTTTTCAAAAATGCTTTTACCATGTAAAATAAAAATTAAAACCGCACATATTAGGTATTGCTGTGTCTGTAACAACCTGCTATGAGCTGAAACGTTGCAACTAGTGTTGAGCGAACATGTGTTTCAAGTTCGGCGTACAAGGTTCAGGTTATCTAAGGATTCCGCTACAACAAACCAGAAGTTATGGACCATGGCAGCGGAATCCATAATGGAATTGTTAGATAACCTGAACCTTGTATGCCAGACTTAAAACACAAGATCGCTCAACAATAG
Organism: Rhinella marina; assembly: GCA_900303285.1. NCBI lineage: Eukaryota > Metazoa > Chordata > Amphibia > Anura > Bufonidae > Rhinella > Rhinella marina. The sequence continues at coordinate 86,719 of ONZH01019018.1, read as the reverse complement.
TCGCAACGTTTCAGCTCATAGGTTGAAAAAAAGCTCTGTAAATGAGCTGAAAATATTGCGACCACAGGCGTGAATAACCAATCAGATTCCACCTTTCATTTTTCACAGCTCCATTGGAAAATGAAAGGAGGAATCTAATTGGTTGCTATGGGCAACTAAGCCTGTTTTCCTTTGCACCAGCTTTGATAAATCTCCCCCTCCATGTACTTCTATGTGTACATAGCATTGTGTGTCGTCACACTGTACTAATGTGTGTGGGAGATGTGACTGCTCACTGTGTGGACAGCACACAATACTGTATTCAGAAGAGAGTGCATAGTGAGTGTAGTGACCACATGAGAGCTGTCAGTAATGAGATCTACAACCCCTGGCAAAAATTATGGAATCACCAGTCTCTGAGGATGTTCCTTCAGTTGTTTAATTTTGTTGAAAAAAAAAACAGATCACAAACAGGACAAAAAACTAAAGGCATTTCAAATGGCAACTTTCTGGCTTTAAGAAATACTAAAAGAAATCAAGAAAAATAATTGTGGTAGCCAGTAACAGTTACATTTTTAGAACAAGCACAGGGAATAAATTATGGAATCACTCAATTCTGAGGAAAAAAATATGAAATTACCCTGCAAATTTTCATTAATTTCAAACAATCAAACAAACAATAACACTTGCATCAGATTAACCCCTTCAACCCCAGGCCTGTTTTCACCTTTCTGCCCAGGCAATTTTTTGCAAATCTGACATGTGTCACTTTATGTGGTAATAACTTTGGAACGCTTTTACTTATCCAGGCCATTCTGAGATTGTTTTCTTGTGACACATTGTACTTCATGACAGTCATAAATTTGAGTCAATATATTTCACCCTAATTTATGAAAAAATCCCACATTTACCAAAAATTTTGAAAAATTTGCAAATTTCAATTTCTCTACTTTCAAAATACACAGTAATACCTCCAAAAATAGTTATTATTTTACCTTCCCCATATGTCTACTTTATGTTGGCATCATTTTGTAAATGTAATTTTACTTTTTTAGGATGTTAGAGGGTTTAGAAGTTTAGAAGCCATTTTTCAAATTTTCACCAAATTTTCCAAAACCATTTTTTTAAGCACCAATTCAGATATAAAGTGATTTTGAGGGGCTTACATAATGAAACCCCCCATAAATGACCCCATTTTAGAAACTACACCCCTCAAGTTATAAAAAAAACTGCTGTTACAAGCTTTGTTAACCCTTGAGGTGTTCCACAAGAATTAAAGGAAAATGGAGGTGAAATTTCCAAATTTCACTTTTTTGGTAGATTATTCATGTTAATAATTTTTTTCTTGCAACACAGCAAGGGTTAACAGCAAACTAAACCTCAATATCCATTACTCTGATTCTGCAGTTTACAGAAATACCCCATGTGTGGTGGTAAACGTCTCTATGGGTTTGTGGCAGTGGTCAGAAGGAAAGGAGCGCCATACGGATTTTGGAGGCAGATTTTGGTAGAATAGTTTTTAGGCACCATTTTGTAATTGAGATACCCTGACGTACCCCTTCAGTGGAAACCCTCATAAAGTGACCCCATTTTGGAAACTACACCCTTCAAAGAATATATTAAGGGGGGTACTGGCCACTTTGGCCCCCTAAGCGTTTTACGGAATTTGGAAACACTTGGCTATGAAAATGAAAAGTTTAATTTCTTCCAATAAAATGTTGCTTTAGCCCCAAATTTTTCATTTTCACAAGAGGTAACAGGAGAAAAGCCCCCCATAATTTGTTACCCATTTTCTCCTGAATACGGCAACACCCCATATGTGGTGGTAAACTGCTGTGGGGGCACATGGCAGGACTCAGAACAGAAGGAGCGCCATATGGATTTTGCAGAACAGATTTTGATGGATTGGTTTGTGGGTGCCATTGATTTTTAATTTTTTGAGTTATTGTCTTATATGGGGGCTCATTTTTTGCGGGACGAGATGACGGTTTGATTGGTACCATTTTGGGGTACATAAGACTTTTTGATCGCTTGGTATTACAGTTTTTGTGAGTGAAGGTGAAAAAAAATAGCTGTTTTGGCATGGTTTTTTTAAATTTTTTTTTTACAACATTCACCTGGGGGGCTATCTCATGTAATATTTTTATAGAGCAGGTTGTTACGGACGCGATGATACCCAATATGTCTAACTTTTTTATTTTTGGAACGTTTTACACATTAGATGCATTTTAGAACAGAATAAAATCTTTTTTTGTGTTGCCATTTTCAAAGAGCGATTGTCAAGAGCAAAAGTTTTCAGGCGATTGTCTCAGGTAGGGTATCGTTTTTGCAGGACAAGATGACGGTTTGATTGGTACCATTTTGGGATAAATACACCTTTTTGATCGCCTGCTATTACACTTTTTGTGAGGCAAGAGGGAAAAAAATGGTTGTTTTGGCATAGTTTTTTTTTTTGCAGCATTCACCCGGGGGGCCATCTCATGCAATATTTTTATAGAGCAGGTTGTTACAGACGCGGCGATACCTAATATGTCAATACAAACATAGGAGGCATCAGAAAATACACACACAGTATAAGGATATCACGGGGTGTGACGGAAAGCCTCATCTAAATAAAACACCAATAACAAATAGCACACCAGTATATGGAAATTACTCATTTTATTAATTCATCAAAAACATATAATCTGGATCCCCTTGAGAAAGCAACAGCGAAACGTACGTCGGGGCTGGAGGTGGCACTGGTCTGTATTATACTACTATATTCCATTCTACCTTATTATGTACTCTGAATCCATTGTTCTGCGTATGGTGTCTTATACTATAGTATGAATTGCACTTGTACTTTATTTTGACCTGTGATGATACCGTTTGTAGAAAACTTTTGGTAATTTATTATTATTGTGTCCAATGTGCCCCTCCTTTTGTGTGTATAGTTACCACCATTGATGATACCTAATATGTGTATAATTTTTATTTTTGGAAAGTTTTACACATTAGATACATTTTTGAACAAAATAAAATATTTTTTGTGTTGCCATTTTCTGAGAGCCATATTTTTTTTTTATTTTTCAGGCGATTGTCTTAGGTAGGGTCTAATTTTTTGCGGGACAAGATGACGGTTTGATTGGTACCATTTTGGGGTACATACGCTTTTTTGATCACCTGCTATTACACTTTTTGTAAGCGAAGGTGACCAAAAAAATGTCTGTTTTGGCACAGTTTTTTTTTTTTTTTACTGCGTGCACCTGACGGGGTGGATCATGTGCTATTTTTATAGAGCCGGTCGATACGGACGCGGCGATACCTAAAATGTCTATTTTTTTTCACTAATTTTTACAATTTTTTTATATTATTTTGTACAAATGACGCTTTTTTTTTTGGGAACTTGAAACTTTTTTTTGTAAAACTTTATTTTTTTCACTTTTTTTACTTTCTTATTTTACACTTTTTTTTTCACTTTTGGGGGTCTGATCCCCTTACAATGCATTACAATACTTCTGTATTGTAATGCATTGGCTGGAAGTGTATTACTCAATGTAATACACTTCCAGCACACTGCCTGTGAGATCCAGGGGGCTGGATCTCACAGGCTTCCGTAGATAGCAGCCGGATGCCTAAGGAAGGCATCTGGCTGCTATCTCAGCCATCGGGTCCCCGTCACAGCAGCGCGGGGACCCGATGGCAACCCCTTCCGACCGCCCGCATCGCATGTGCCACGGTCAGCGCTGACCGCGGTACATGAAGGGTTAATGCGCCGGCATCGGTGTTTTCACCGATGCTGGCGCATTCCTCAGGGGTCCAGCACCTGGGCACAGCCGGACCCCCGACTCTGATCGGGCGGGCGCAGCTCCTGCACCCGCCCGATCAGCGCTCAGTAATAGTATGGCGCTGGGCGTCTAGCACCTTGCCACAGCGCCGTACTATTATGGCGTTGGTCGCCAAGGGGTTAAATCTGCTTGTTAGTATCCAAGTAAAAAGGAGTGATCACACCTTGGAGAGCTGTTGCAACAAGTGGACTGACATGAATCATGGCTCCAACACCAGAGATGTCAATTGAAAAAGGAGAGGATTAACAAGCTCCTTAAATAAGGTAAATCATCACTCAGTGTTGCACAAGATGTTGGTTTTTCACAGTCAGCTGTGTCTACAACCTGGACCAAGTACAAACAACATGGGAAGGTGGTTAAAGGCAAGCATACTGGTAGACCAAGGAAGACATCAAAGCGTCAAGACAGAAAACTTAAATCAATATGCCTTGAAAACAGAAAAAGTACAACAAAACAAATGAACAAATGGGAGGAAACTGGAGTCAACGTCTGTGACCAAACTGTAAGAGACTGCCTAAAGGTAAATGGTATCTACATACAGAAAAGCTAAAAGAAAGCCATCACTAACACCTAAACAGAAAAAAAACAAGGTTACAATGGGCTAAGGAAAGGCAATAGTGGACTGTGGATGACTGAATGAAAGTCATATTTAGTGATGAATCTCCAATCTGCATTGGGCAAGGTAATGATGCTGGAACTTTTGTTTGGTGCCGTTCCAAAGAGATTTATGCAGACGACTGTCTGAAGAAAACATGCAAATTTCCACAGTCATTGATGATATGGGGCTGCATGTCAGGTAAAAGCACTGGGGAGATGGCTGTCATTACATCTTTAATAAATGCACAGGTTTACATTGACATTTTGGACACTTTTCTTATCCCATCTATCGAAAGGATGTTTGGGGATGATGAAATCATTTTTCAAGATGATAATGCATCTTGCCATAGAGCAAAAACCGTGAAAACATTCCTTGAAGAAAGACACATAAGGTCAATGTCATGGCCTGAAAACAGTCCGGATCTCAATCCAATTGAAAATCTGTAGTGGAAGTTAAAGAAAATGGTCCATGACAAGGCTCCAACCTGCAAAGCTGATCTGGCAACAGCAATCAGAGAAAGCTGGAGCCAGATTGATGAAGAGTACTGTTTGTCACTCATTAAGTCAATGCCTCAGAGACTGCGAGCAGTTATAAAAGCCAGAGGTGGTGCAACAAAGTACTAGTCATGTGTTGGAGTGATGATTCCATATTTTTTTCCTCAGAATTGAGTGATTACATAACTTTTTCCCTGTGCTTGTTCTAAAAATGTAACTGTTACTGGCTACCACAATTATTTTTCTTGATTTCTTTTAGTATTTCTTAAAGCCAGAAAGTTGCTATTTGAAATGCCTTTAGTTTTTTGTCATGTCTGTGATCTGTTTTTTTTTCAACAAAATTACCGTAAACAATTGAAGGAACATCCTCAGAGACTGGTGATTCCATAATTTTTGCCAGGGGTTGTATATCCTGCTTATAAGACCATGGTTCTGACTGTAGATATCTGCACTAACGTTATCAGCAGAAATATCTATTGTGTCTACAAATAATGGACTTTCTATAGAATGGAAAGTGTGAAATAGATCTGCTGATTACAAGCTGCAGCATACAAGCAGTCTGTATATAAGTAGCTGATAGCTGTGCAGCTATGAGCTATGTAACAGGATGTGGGGGCGGGGCAGTAGAGCTGTGCATGTGAAATCAACAGGAACGCCCACAGAGCTGAGGAGACTGAGAGAATCTCATAGAAGAGCATTTCTGAGGGCATGTGAAGTAGAGCTGATACCAGTAAACTAACAAGTGCAATTTTATTATTTGCTGCATTACAGTAAGATATGGGGTTATTGATTTTTAATGCACAAAGGTGTCCATAGCCTTTAAAGTGGTCCTGGAAAAAACTAAAAGGGACCCCATGTTGTAGGAAGATCCATACTGACTGAGTATGGGGCCAACACAAGTAGGCAGGCCAGCAATACCACAGTGCAGCACAAAACAGAACCAAATACCAGTGAAGCACAAAATACTGCCACAGCAGATCCCAGTCCCCCAGAATAGGACATAATACTGCCAAAGCAGAACCAAATACCACGGGGCACCTCAATATACTGGCCCACCAGTGCAAAATACCTCCTGAGAAGTTGCCCCTCTGTGGTGACAATGCTAGCTGCCGCATACTGTTCCCCTCAACTTGTCTCTAATTAAGTTATGAAGGAGGGGATGAGGAGGAGAGATGGGCCACATCTCTTCAGTATCCTGCTTGCTCATTCAGTGCTACCAAACATAGTGGAGAATACAGCACTATACACCTTACATCCAGTGGTGTCCTCTAAAAGCCTTTCAGAAAAAACATTTTTTTTGCATCACCATTTTCTGACAGACATAACTTTTTTATATTTCCATATAAAGCTGCATGAAGGCTTGTTTTTTTTGCAGATCAAACTGTAGCTTTAATTGCTTTCATTTTTTGGGATACATACAACTTTTTGATCACTGTTATTCAATTTTTTTTGGGGGGGGGCAAAGGTGACCAAAATATGGCAGTTGTTTTTTTTCCTTCCGTTACAATGTACACTGTGCAGGAAAATATTTTTATATTTTAATAGTTCAGACATTTTTAGACGTGGAGATACCTATTATGTTTATTTTTATATGTAAAATTGAGAAAAGGGGGTGATTGAACGGAACTTACTTACATGCAGTGATCGAGCAATCAATTACCTGCTCGTTAGTAAATTTACAAGCAGTGATTACCTCCACAGTACGAGGATGAACGATGGCTACCGCCATCAGCTGCACTCTTTCTGGGCAGCAGAGTGCTGCTACCCAGAAACAATGACTGAGGTGTCTGCATGAACGAATATTTCACCCAATGAACAAGCGTTTTGGCTCGTTCATCTGATGATGTGCGGCACATTTAGACAGGCAGATCAGGCAACGTAAACCCGTCAAAGACAAGGTAACTAATATAGGACAATGCCTAACAGGGTGGGGCTTTTTTTGGTCAATAGGTGTATATATGTGTAAAATATAGGGGCAGCATTATTTTACTCTATGCCTTTAAGTAAACTGGGCAGCCATATTGCTCCAGGGTCCTCCATCCTCTTCTGTAGGGAGACCACTAGAATGGAGTTTCAATGAGCAGCATCTGCAAGCGACTCCATTCTAGTCAGTTCAACAATGAAGTGTCTAGAATGGAGTTGCTCCAAACAGGTCCTCACTCCAGTAACTCCATTCTAGTCTACTCACCAGTGACCTGTCTAGAATGGAGTTGCTGCAGTAGATCCTAAAAAGGCTAGTGAACTTACCAGTGACCTGTCTATAGTGGAGATGCTGCGGTAGATCCTACCTCTGGGGATCTCACCAGTGACCTGTCTAGAGTGGAGATGCTGCAGTAGATCCTATCTCTGGCATACCTCCCAACCGTCCCGGATTGCAGTGGCTGTCCCGGCACGGGGGAGGTATGTCCCGGTTTCTGGCAGCTGTCCCTGGCAGTTGCCTGTATTATGATGAAGCGGAAAGCCGGCATCGGCTTGCTGCTTCATCCATCATCCCTCCCGTCCCCCCTGCCGGCTCTCCATACCTCCGGTCTGGGCGGGGCTGGCCAGCAGTCAGCCTTGGCCCTGCCCCCTCCACAGACCATAGCAACCGACGTCCTGCTACACGTGCTGCTAGGAAGAAGGCAAGTATGTGGTGTTTATTTTTTTTTTACTTTCTGTGAGTGGCACAATGTGGACATATTACTGGGGGGCACAGCTGGTCAAATTACTGGGGGCACATAACTGGTCATATTACTGGGGGCACATAACTGGGCATATTACTGGTGGCACAATGTGGGCATATTACCTGGGGGCACATAATGTGGCATATTACTGGTGGGACAATGTAGGCATATTAGTGGGGGAACAGCTGGTCATATTACTGGAGGCACATAACTGGGCATATTACTGGGGGGCACAGCTGGTCATATTACTGAGGGCACATAACTGGGCATATTACTGGGGGGCGCAGCTGGTCATATTACTGGGGGCACATAACAGGGCATATTACTGCGGGCTCAGCTGGGCATATTAATGGGGGCACATAACTGTGGAATAATTACTATGTGGCACAGTAAGGGGACTGGGTGGGATTAGGGATGTGTCCCTCTTTGTTCATTTACAAAGTTGGGATGTATGCTCTCCTGATCTCACAAGTGACCTGTCTATACAGTGGAGATGCTGCAGTAGATCCCACCTCTGGTGATCTCACCAGTGACCTGTCTATAGTGGAATTGCTGCAGTAGATCCTTCCTCTGGTGATCTCACCAGTGATCTGTCTATAGTGGAGTTACTGCTGTAGATCCTACCTCTGGTGATCTCACCAGTGACCTGTCTATAGTGGAGATGCTGCAGTAGATCCTATCTCTGGTGATCTCACCAGTGACCTGTATATACAGTGGAGTTACTGCAGTAGATCCTACCTCTGGTGATCTCACCAGTGACCTATCTAGAGTACAGTTACTGAAAGCAGGACCTGCCAGAAGCAACTCCTTGCAAGACACAAGACTTCCTCCATCATAAATCAGCATCTGGTTCATAGCCACGTGACTCGCAAATAATCATGTGACCCGGTGACGTCAGAAGGTCCTTGCGCATGGAATTTAGCCATTACCTTTCCCCCATACGTCATCTCATGCGCGCCCCCTAGCAGGGAAGGAAGATGGCGGCCTTCGGTATACTAAGCTACGAACACCGGCCGCTGAAAAGACCCCGGCTCGGACCGCCGGACGTGTACCCGCAGGACGCCAAGCAGAAGGAGGCGAGTACGGCGGGACAGAGCAGCACGGGGAGGCTGTGCAAGATAATTGGGGTGCTGAGTGAGCTGAGCCTCTGTGTGGCGCTGTGAGGGGCACGGGGGAGTGCTGCTGGGTGTGAGGGTGCGGCTGCCACATCAGGTGCAGGGACAATGGGGAGAGGGGCCCCCAGCAGAGGGCAGTGCAGCTGCTCAATCTCTGCCATTGGTAGAAACACAGGGGCGGGGCTTGTGTTGTCCCCATTTTTCTCCCCTGTTTAGTGAATTTAAAGGGGTTATCCATCTGTGGAGAAAACTGTGCTGAATGTTAGAGAATGTAAAAGTGACCAGTGCTCCCTTTTCTTCCTCCCGGCGGTCCTCCTGGGCATTGTTTACATGGGCCCCCCGCAGTCGCCAGCCTGCCATATTACTGGCAAGTCTGGCATCATGGCCGCCATCTGTGAGTGGTGCTGCCAGTAATGCAGCAGGTGACTGCAGCCCATAAACAAGGGCGAGAGCTGTCACTGTCCTCCATTCTCTCTGGATAACCCCTGTATACAGTAAGGCCTCATTCACACCACTGCGTCCAGATTTCAGTCTGGACTGTTATCATCAGCCATGCGGACCAGGATAGGACACGTTCTGTCATCTGCAGAAGGCGCACAGGTGACATCCCTGTGCTGTCAGGTTATTATGACGTCAATGGGTCCGTGTGCTGGAAATGTGGGTTGGAAACAGATCCAAATTCTGGTGGTGTGCATGAGGCCTAATGCCTGCAGCCCTCACACCCTCCTAAAGTGGACCTCTCCTGACACCTCTGTCTTAGTAAATACTTGTTTTCCCGATGTAATGATTTCTGGGGCATCTTTTCATATAACTCTGTTGTGCCGTTCCTCAGTTATTGCTACTAAAAAAGTTTAGGAAGGAATTGACAGTCGGGTGTTACCATTTAGGAGTGTGTCCCTGCACAGTGTGAGACCGGCAGCACTGATTGGACAGTGCAGGGGCACCGGCAGCAGTGGTAACACCCAGTTGTAGCTTCATTCATAGAGTTATATGAAAACCAGTACCACTATTTCATGGGGAGTGCAAGTAGTTACCACGACGACATGTCAGGAGGGGTGCTGGTCCTCTATGAAGGGTGACACATTGCTAGGATATGCCATCTGGACATTATTGGTGGGTTCTGACCTCTGTCACCAGTCATAAAAATGGGGGTCCCATCTCCTTCTTTGACTGGAGCAGCGCTCTAGCATGCACTCAAAGTCTCTGAGACTGCCAAAGCCAATTGTTTGTCCCCATACATCGGAGGTGGTTGCATGATGGAAATACAGTCCTCATCTCCTGTGCTGATCAGGCAATTATTTGGACGTTTGTCTCATTCTCAATGATTTCCTGAAACATCGGCTCATTTAAAAGGACCATTAGGGCTGATTCACACAACAGTGCTCGGCCCTGCAGACATAACTCCTGGACTGGCTGCGGCTCCCCTGACCCGAACTGATTGTGGATGTATTTTACCGTACTCACGTAATAGGATCTGACTGTATTATCAATCGCTGAAATACAGTCAGTTCAGGTCAAAGGATCCACCATCAGTCCAGGACACGTGGGCGGCACACAGACCATATTTCCTGTACTGAGCACAGTTGTGTGAATATCATGAAATATGAAGTGACTTGTGACTGTGTCATGCCATTACAGCACCACGCTGGAATTGTGTGTTAAAAAGTCAAGTTTTCCCTCATTATTCTACACATAATGAGAAAGTAAATACAACATTTTCAAAATGTTTATGAAGAGGACCTTTCACCAGTCCTGACATGTCTGTTTTAATAGCTTCATGCATTCCCCATATAATAACAATTCTGGAGCATCTATTCTTATGGCCCTATGTTGTGCCATTCCTTTATTATTTCTACTAGAAGTTATGAATGAATTGCCAGCAGTCTGCAGTAAGGATACAGAGGGGAGGTAACAACTGGATACCTCTGTACCCTTACTGCAGACTGCTAGCAATTCTTTCATAACTTCTAGTAGAAATAATTAGAGCCATAAGAATAGATGTTCCAGACGTGTTATTACATGGGGAATGCATGAAGCTATTAAAACAGACATGTCAGGAGTGGTGAAAGGTCCTCTTCATTTCTTGAAAAGAAAAAATGAAAAGTTTGCATGGACATAAGTATTCATACCCATTGCTATGACAGATGAAATGTAGCCCTGGGGGCCTCCCATTTATCTGGTTCATCTTTGAGATGTTTCTACACCTTGATTGGAGTCATGGACAGGATTGTGTGGAGCCACAGATCTGGAAAAGGATAAAAAAAAAAATTCTGCTCCACTGAAAGTTCTCGAAAGCACTCTGGTCTCGAAAATTCTAAAATGGAAGAACTGTAGAACAACCAGGACTTGGTTGCCCCACCAAACTAAGTAATCAGGGGGAAAGGGTCTTGGTAAGAGCTCGTTCACATCACCGTTCAGCCCTTCCGTTCTCCTACTCTGTTATAGGAGCAGGAGAACGGAAAGGACAGATTCGGGACATAATTGAGCTGAACAGAGCCTACGGACTCCATAGACTATATTGGGGTATGTTAGGTTTCAGAGGAAGATTTTTGAAGCGGAGACAAAAGTCCTACATGCACAACTTTTGTCTCCGCTCCAAAAATCATCTGAGCGGAAACCTAACAGACCCCATTATAGTCTATGGGGTCCGTAGGCTCCGTTCAGCTCAATTATGTCCCGAATCCGTCCTTTCTCCTGCTCCTATAACGGAGCAGGAGAACGGAAGGGCTGAACGGTGATGTGAACGAGCCCTAAGAGAGGTGACCAAGAACCCAATGGTCACTCTGACTGAGCTCCAAAGATCCTGTGTGCAGATGAGAGAAACTTTCAGGTCAACCATTTTTGCAGCACTCCACCAATCCGGGCTTTATGGCAGAAAGGCCGGAAAGAATCATCTCCCCAGTGAAAGACACATGAAAGAAAGCCTGGAGCTTGAAAAAAAAAAAAAAGGCCTATCAGACTGGGAGAAACAAGATTCTCTGGCCTGGTAGAACCAAGATGGAACTCTTTGGCCTTAATACTAAGCGTCTTGTTTGGAGGAAACCAGGCACTGCTCATGGCTTGCCCAATACCATACCTACAGTGACGTGTGGTGGAGGCAGCATCATGCTGTGGGGGTGTTTTTCAGTGGTTGGGAGAGAGTGACTTGAAAGCTGAATGGAGCAGTGTACAGAGATATTCTTAATGGAAACCTGACCCAGAGTGCTCTGAGACGAAGGTTCACCTTCCAGTAAGACAATGACCCTACGAACACAGCCAAGACAACACAAGAGTGGCTTAGGGACAACTCTGTGAATGTCCTTCAGTGACCCAGCCAGAGCCCTGAGTTGAACCCAATCAAATTTCTCTGGAGAGACCTGAAAATGGCTGTCCACTTACAATCCCCATCCAACCTGACAGAGCTTAAGAGGATATGTGCAGAGAAGAATGGGAAGAAATCCCCAAATCCAGGTGTGCAAACCTTGTGCCATCATACCCAAGAAGATTGGAGGCTGAAATCACTGCCAAAGGTGCTTAACCTTAGTCCTAAGGAAAGGTTCTGAATGCTTATGTCACTGCAAGATTTTAGTTTATCCTTTTCAATAAATTAAAGATTCTGAACATTTTGTTTTCACTGTTTTCATTTTAGCTTAACATGGTTTTCTGACTCCTCAGGATAGGTCATCAGTATCTTACAGTGGCCCCTTTCTCGGCTATTCCCATAGAAGTGAATGGAGAGCACGGCACATGTGCAGCCACCTGTCTGTTCCTAGTGACAATAGATAACTACAGGGCGGGGACCTGTATGTATCGGACATTTATGACATATCCTTTGGTATGCCATAAATATCCAGATGGGCATAGCTCAAATGATGTGACCAGTGCCATTTTACTGCAGTGGCCTCTGTGTCAATACAGGGCACCCATGGGAAGTTGAGGTAGGGGTTTTCAGCCTGTGTGCCAGAGAAAGGCCTAACTACACTTCCAGCTTCAGATGCCAGTACACATCACTTTATGCCATTTCTGAAATCACAAAGTAGCCAGCACCTGTAAATCTTCTCGTATGTATAATTTTGCCCCAGATTTCAGTCATTGTGTAGACCTGGCCTTTTACATGCTTATTGAGGTCTCCTGGTCAGAGTCTTGGTTCATATTCTCATCTTAGCTGATAATTGTAAAATCTTTCCATCCCATATAATACTGTTATGTAAAGCATGCTTGTTAATGTGAATTGACCTAATAGTACATCATGGCGATCACACGGCACAAGAGCTCTGTCTGCCTGATTACCACACAAGCCTTGCTGTGACTGTCAATGAGCATTTAACTCCTTAAATGGGTTATCAAGGATTTTTAAATTGATTACCTATCCTCAGGATAAGCTATCAATATCTGATCGACAGGGGTCCAACACCCCATACCCCCACTGATCAACTGTTCCTGAATAGCTATGGTGCAAAGGGAGCACTCTACTGACTGTACTTCCAATGTCTTCCTGAAACAGCTGATCGGTTTGGTTGCATGATGTCGGACCCCGTCTAAAAATCCTGGAAAACATCTTTGAATGCAGGACTTTTTTTCCTCCTCTAAAAAAATGTCAGTGCCCTCATCTCCCCCTCTAGCCATGTCCCCAGCGCCAGTGAAATAAAATATTTACCTCTTCTGTAGGGGCGCCACTCCACAGCGTCCATCTTCTTCTCCATGCGCTGCACTGTCGGCCTGATGTCAGGTCATAACACGTGCTTATGTGCACTATGTCCTGATGATGTCAGGATACAGCGCGGTGCCGGCTGGCGGATGACCACGGAGCTGTGAGTAACTGCATGCGCTGCACTCACACTCCGTGATTACATGACACAAACGAATCCTCGATGCAAAAAATTAGCATCAAGGATTTTTTTGTGTCGCGTAATCGTTTCAGCCTCACTTCCGATGAGCTGTTCTGCAGTAGCTTCAGTGTCGGCGGGGTTCAATATGTGGAAACCCTGCCGATCAGATATTGATGGTCTATCAGCAGTAAAATCCAGGAATACCTCTTGAAAGGGAGTCTCCCACCATAGACATTTATGGCGTATCTGCAGCACCTGCCATAAATGTCTTTAAGATGGGGTATCCTCTCTATGCTACCTTCACCTGGATGTGGCAACTGCCTAACCAGGTGAAAGAAGTGGATGTCCTAGAAGGGGGACCACTAAGCCCTAGACATGTATGGCCTATATTGGGCAGCTCGGCAGCTCAGTGGTTAGCATTGGTGTTTCAGATTGGAATCTAACCTAGGAGAACATCATGTATGTTCTTCCTGTTTCCTCCCACATTACAAATACATACTGATTGTGAGCTCCACTGGGGGAGTGATGATGTATGTAAAGCGCTGCGGAATATGTTGGCGCTATCTAAGTGAAGCACAATAAATGTCCAGTGGATGTGCCATGAAAGTACAGAGGTCCCTCATCTTACAATGGTCTTTCCTGCAGCTATGTAACTTGAAACCAGACTGAACATACAATACCTCAGACACATGACCATTTCTTACTTTTAGATTAGACTTTTAGATCACGACCCATAGCGATCTCCATTGCTATGGGTCGTGAAGTGATGGATTTAATAAGAGTTGCAGGAGGATATTTTGTAGTTAAAGCCTCATGATTGATCCCAAGAGTTTGTGACCTGCTCTTATTTGGTGTCTGTCACTTGTATTTTTCCAGGATGAGCTTACAGCACTAAATGTAAAGCAAGGATTCAATAACCAGCCAGCTGTATCAGGAGATGAACATGGCAGTGCTAAGAATGTCAACTTCAACCCAGCCAAGGTAACTCATCTGTGTGACTGAACACTTTTATCACTTTTATTTGTTTCTCTGTCTTTTTTCCCTTCCTTTATTGCCACATTGACCATTTCTTACTTTTAGATTAGCTCCAATTTCTCCAACATCATGGCTGAGAAACTACGTTGCAACACCCTACCAGACACTGGACGAAGAAAGCCTCAGGTTAACCAGAAGGACAACTTCTGGCTGGTCACTGCTCGCTCCCAGAGCTCCATTAACAACTGGTTCACAGATCTCGCAGGAACCAAACCTCTCACACACCTTGCTAAGAAAGTGAGTATTTCAGCTGGTGCTGGTGGACATTTTTAATTTGTGTCTAACTTAAAAGGATTATGCTATGATTTGGTAATAATATTGGGTTCTACAAAATTAAAACCTGCATACGTGCTCAGTTGCTTCTGCTTTGTTTTTGTACCTAACAGGTTCCCATTTTTGGGAAGAAGGAAGAGGTTTTTGGGTTTCTGGCACGTTATTCTGTGCCAGTTATGCGGGCAGCTTGGCTTATTAAGATGACCTGTGCTTATTATGCTGCCATTACAGAAACCAAAGTGAAAAAGAGGCATGTCATGGATCCATTCGTAGGTAAAATGCTGCTTCCTCTTGTAGTCTGGGATTATTTTTATTGGTGGAGGATCTGTATGTTCTGTGGCTGACATCCTCCATTTCTGCAGAGTGGACACAGATCATCACACGCTATCTATGGGAGCAGCTACAAAAGATTGCAGAGTATTACCGGCAAGTAAATGGTGGCACTGGGACCTCATCTGGACCTATGCCTCCAGAGGTTGAGCTAGCCCTAAAACAGTGGGAATATAATGAGAAACTAGCCATGTTTATGTTCCAGGTAAGAATTCTGTCTTGAAATAGTGTACTGAAAATATGTGGAATTACAGACTAAATGTATTAATCCTCTCCAATAGTTAGACCAGTCTAAAGATCCATCACGCTGGCTTATTCCCGTCTAGATGCAGTTACATTAGTAAATTTGTCCCAGTGTGTCCTCAGTGTGCATGACTCTACATACAAGCAGCCCATGCATGTAGATATGTATATTTGTGTAACATTACAGGACGGGATGTTGGATCGACATGAGTTCTTGACTTGGGTCTTGGAATGTTTCGAGAAGATCCGTCCTGGAGAAGATGAACTCTTAAAGCTGCTGCTTCCTCTCCTCCTCCGTGTGAGTGTAACATACAGTGACTTTTCTGATTAGACATCACTTGCATTCCACTTACAGTTTTTTTGTCTCTGCAGTATTCAGGTTCTTTAGTCCAGTCTGCTTACCTGTCACGGCGACTAGCCTATTTCTGCACACGGCGCTTAGCACAGCTGTTGGAAAGTAGTGGGGGCCATACAGGGCACCTCATTACAGCACAGACTGGCAATGCCCTGCCTCCTGCACCTGCACCCCCTCCACCCTCAGGATCTGCTCCATCTTCCCCGTTCAGTGATCTCCTGCAGTGCTCACAACATCGGCCTCTTGTGTTTGGGTTGAGCTGCATGCTGCAGGTACTGACTTCTATTTCTCTCACCCTAAACATAACTGTTATGTTTCCTCCTCCTTCATCATATAATACAATGTTCTTTTATTTCTGTCACTTGTAGAGTATTGTTCTGTGTTGTCCCAGTGCTCTTGTATGGCATTACTCTTTGACTGACAACCGAATTAAGACTGGTTCACCTTTGGATCACCTTCCTATTGCTCCTTCCAGTCTGCCCATGCCAGGTGGCAATTCTGCATTCACACAGCAGGTAAACGGGGTCTGAAAACTGACAAGAATATTGCTTATTAGTAGACGCATCAGATAGGTTCTCTGGGCTTTTAATATTGATGGCATATCCTCAGAGTAAGTCATCAATATCAGATCTGTGGGGGTTCAACACCAGGCACCCCCGCCGATCAGCTGTACGAAGGGAAGGCGCGTGCAGTGTGCAAGTGCTGTCTTCCTTTTCTCTCCCTGCTCGCTTTTGCTTCGCCGTAGATATAGCAGCAGTGAGCAGGAAGAGAAAAGGAAGACAGCACTTGCACACTGCACGCGCGCCTTCCCTTCGTACAGCTGATCGGCGTGGGTGCTGGGTGTCCTATCCTGAGGATAGGGCATCAATATTAAAAGCCCCGAAAACTCCTTAAATTAGGTTTAAAATCTACACCAGCTCATTGGTGGTGTACATTTGATTTTATGGCTGGTTATAAAGTGCCAGTCTTAAAGGGGTTGGCCACTTTCTGGTCACAGTTGACCAATGTCCGTAAAATGGTTGCTGGTGGAGGGTCATGTGACCAGGCAAATTACCTCCATGTGATGTCTCCTCCATTCTAACACACTGCCATCTGCACCTGTTCTTTTGGGAGTTTAGTGCAGTGTGTTTGAATGGAGGAGACATCATGTGGAGGTGATTTGCCTGGTCACATGACCCTCCATCAGCAGCCATTTTATGGACAGGACCTCTGTAGAAAGCACAAGACTTTGTAAACAAGGGGACATATCTTAGAAAATATAGAAGGCAGCACAGAATTTCAACAAAGGCCATATCAGTAACTGTCATATAGTCATCACACAAGCACATTGGTCAGCAATAACCAGAAAGTGGCCAACCCCTTTAATGAATCTTTCCCACTGTGTGCTGCTTTAGGGTGTCTTTTGCTTTCTTGACAGTATTTTTTTTTAATAGTTGTATGTATTACGTAGGTTAGACGAAAACTTCGGGAAATGGAACAACAGATTAAGGAGCGTGGACGAGCAGTAGAGGTCCGGTGGTCATTTGATAAGTGTCAGGAAGCTACGGCAGGTACTGTTGATCTATTTCTTTATCTACTCATGTTGTTGTTTTTTTTTTTTTTTTTTTTTGTGTGTGAATTAACTTTTATCTCTTTTTAGGATTTCCTATTGGACGTGTTCTTCATACTCTGGAGGTTCTGGATAGCCATAGTTTTGAGAAATCTGACTTTAGTAACAACTTGGATTCTCTTTATAATCGCATCTTTGGACTAGGTCTTGGAAAAGATGGTCATGAGGTGATTGAACACTCATCAATGTACTGATGTATGCTGCTGGTTGTGTGTTTTTTTTGTGCTGACGTCTCTTGCTTTCTGGTTTTGTAGATCTCGCCAGATGATGATGCTGTTGTTGCACTTCTATGTGAGTGGGCTGTCAGTTGCAAGCGCTATGGACATCACCGTGCCTTAGTTGTAGCTAAATTGCTCGAGAAGAGACAGATGGAGATTGAAGCTGAGGTATCTATCATAAATCTTTTAATTATTAAAAAAAAAAACCACTAACCTTTCAACAAACTTTTCATTAATCAATGTGTGTACATGAGGAATAACACAATTTCTGACCATTATATTACTTGTATCTGGCATTTTAGCAGCTTTCCTCTGTAGGGTTGCATTGGGTATCGAATTTTCAATACCCAATCAATACTTTTGTACCTTGATCGATACAATACTGGGATTTGCTATTTTCCGATACTAGACTGTGCATCCCAGTATCTGTTAGCGAGCATGGCACACGCTGCCCGATCTGCCGAACCGCATCAATTAACCCCTCAGGTGCCGCAAGTGAAAAGCAATTAGCAGGATGGGGGTGGAGAGAGGTAAACAGCTGATACCATGAGAACTAAACATTTCTCACTTCTAAGATATATTTAAAGAGTTTATTGTGGTGGCTTGTGCTATTGATATATGCAAACTTTTGTAAAAGTTTAGTGACCATTAAGTTATCCAAACTTTTTTGTTTAATTTATTTTAGTCATATAGTGCCAATATATTCCACTGTGCTATACAGACGTGATCTTGTCTTTTATTCTTCACCAGAGATGTGGTGACTCTGAAGCGGTTGATGAAAAGGGATCGGTGTCCTCAGGGTCGCTGTCTGCACTTAGTTCACCCCCTGTTTTCCAGGATGTTCTCCTCCAGTTTCTTGATACACAAGCCCCAGTGTTAAGTGAGTATGAGCTCCGTAGATGTAATTAGTTTGTATTTTTGTTACGTTTCATAGCACTGTGTTCATTGTAACAATGGTCAGACAGTGTGTGTACACCTGATTTTTAGACTTTCTTTAGCCATCATTGATCTAATGGATCGTTTTCCTCAATATTCATTTGTATGTTGATTGGGAATGTTGGGAATGATAACCATTTGGTCTAGGTGCGGCTGTGAGATCAGAGCTTTGGCCGAGCGGCAGTGCTGAAGAATCTTTGTATGCTCAGGCAGAGCCTTCTGCTGCCAGTTGTTTTACAGCCAGACACAGCACAGTGCAGAGTGGTGGGATTGGGGAACTCATGGTCTGAGAACCATTGAGAAGATTTCTTTATATACATTTTTCATTTTTAAACGGAGGACATGTTAGGCTTCCAGACATTTTGGCTTTAGTAAATATGTGTATTCTCCATAAAATAAGAGTGTTGTGTGTTCCTAAATATCCCTTCCAGAAATATATCATTTGACACCTGATTTGTTACCGTTCCCCCTTGTCTATGTCTATGTTCCCCCTTGTCCCTACATTCTCACCGTGTCCAGTCAGTAAGTGCTGATCATGCCTAAATGTGCAGGGACACGTTCTATTGGCAAAGGGATATGGTAATATACAAGAGGAATGGCTTAGCGCACAGGTTTAATAAAATTTCAATACAAGTATTTGCTAAAACAGCTGTATAATTCTGCTTTATAGTTATCACAACTTGCCTCTAGCGCTTAATAAAAATCAATGGATTAGATACGTGTTCTGATGTTGTGGGTCCTTGAAGGGGATATTGACTTACTTGATGTCACAATGTTATCCACATCAGAGTGAATTCACCACCCCATCCTGTACACTAGTTTTCTCTCCCTTATTTTTCATGTTCTATTCTCTTTCATAGCTGACCCTACAAATGAGGGAGAAAGAGTGGAATTCTTTAATCTGGTGTTGCTATTTTGTGAGCTTATCCGGCATGATGTCTTTTCCCACAATATGTATATGTGCACGCTGATCTCTAGAGGGGACCTGGGACTGGACCCTCATGCACCTCGACCTCGTTCACCGTATGAAGACACGACAGATGATGCTGACCGCAAAGAGGGAGAGACAAACAATAGTATTAAACTGGAGGTTTGTAAAAGGAATGAGGAATGGAAAATGATTATTATTATTTTTTTGTTATTTTGTGCACCTTTTTAAAGAGGTGGTCCCAGATTTTGATATTGATGGCCTATCCTTAGTATATGCCATCAGTATCGGATTAGAGGAGGTCCCACACCCTGCACCCCCTCTGATCAGGTGTAGCTATGGTGCTGGAACTACACAGCTCCCTCTTTTGTGTAGTGAAGAGAGCTAATAACTGCAGTGCTGTTCCCATTTACTTCAATGGGTTTAATGCTGCAATTACTAGATCCATCCACTACACAATGGAGCTATGTAGTTCTGGCGGTGGCGCTAAAACAAATAGCTGATTGGTAGGGGCATTGGATTCCTTCTGATATGATATTGTTGTCTTACATTAAGGACAGGCCATCAAAATCCTGGACACTCCCTATAAAGTAGTGTAAAGTAATCTCTATATATTCTTTATATGTTTAGAGATAGAAAGCAGCAGAAGTGAGATGAGCATATAGTGACATGATAATGATTCTAAAATCACCGTAAAGGGGTTTTCTCACTTCAGCAAATGGCATTTATCATGTAGAGAAAGTGAATACAAGGCTCTTACTAATGTATTGTGATTGTCCATACTGCCTCCTTTGCTGGCTGGATTCATTTTTTCCACTTTATACACTTTATGGAACTTCTTCAATGTCTATATTTTAGGACACAACTCTTTCAGAAACCATGGATATAGACCACAGTTCAGGTGCTTTATTTGATGATATGGAGAAAGGTGATTTTCAGGTAAGTTTAATGTCCAGACCCTCTCCTACCCTTTGTTGTTAAGCAGTACCCTTGTAATATACACACCATATTTCTGTTGCACAGGCACAGCCTTCTCCATGGCCACGTGGTATTTTCTAGAGCCACGTTATGTTTAAATGGGCTGGGAAAACATACACATTGGTTAAAGTTGACCAACTTGGTGATTTCTGCAGAATCACCCGTGTTTATTGGGGCAGCCCAACTTTCCCAGTATATTTTTGCTGTTAATGCATGGAGGCAGTTTATCCACTCCCACTATTCACAATAAGCGTGTATATGTGGTGGAGCTGAGTGTGGATATTTGATTGAGATATGGCTGTTTGGGTAGCTCATGGGTATGACCAGCTCTTCTTTGAGAAACAACATATTAAGGTCTCCTGGAATCACTTGTGCTAGTAAACTCTTGCATGATGGCGGTCCTATATGGACAGTTTGTGCGCCTTAGGGCTCATGCACACGGCTGTGCCCGTATTGCGGTCTGCAAACAGCACGTCCGCAATATGCGGGCATCGGCCGTGTCCACCCCGCGTCACGAATGTGGACCCATTCACTTGAATGGGTCTGCAATCTGGAAGGTCCGGTGCAGAACAGAGGCATGGAACCGCAGGGAAGCACTTCTGGTCTGGATCCGTGTGCGGAATCCGCACAGATATTGTCCGTGCATTGGTTACCGCAAATTGCGGTCCCCAATGCACATAATGGCCGATCAACGGCCGTGTGCATGAGCTCTTAGAAGGATAGTTAGTGATGAAGAACAATTCATCAAGCAGTCTAAGGAGTTGGAGTCGCTTCCTCCAGTGATGCTGCCCAGAAACCACATTAGATCCTGCTTACAAGAAAGCACTCAGCAGAGGGAGACATGAACTAGTTCCCAAGAGAAGAAATAGGCAATCCAGGGATAATGATAATAGATCAGTATTCGCGTTTAAATATACCCCGATGGCTCCTGTGATTAGAAAAGCTATTGGCATATGTTAGCACAGGATGAGAATTTGAAGGGTAAGACAGAAAAATGTTCCGTTATTAGTTTCAGAAGTAGTAGAACTATTAAGGATTTTTTAGTTTTTAAGGGAGCAGACTAATAATTGGTTAGAGAAGTGCATCCCTCAGAGGAATTTCAGTTGTGGTCATTGTTCAGCTTGCAAGTTTATTTGTAAAACCAAATATTTGAATAATGGTGGAGTACAGCATGTTGTGAGACAGTTCATATCTTGTAAAACACTGTTTGTGGTATGTTATTTTTTGCTCATGTGGCAGATTTTATATGGGAAAACTATTAGATGTTTGTATATAAGATTCAAGGAGCATAGGGAGTCTATTCAGACAGGCATAGGATCACCTAGGCTAATTGAACATGTACGAGAGATGCATTATGGCAACCGTGATGTATTGTCATGTGCTGGCATACAGGTAGATTCAGACTCCTGTGCGTGGTGGCGACAGGAATCATATTCTTCTACAAAAGGAAGCTTCCTGGATCATTAGGACTTATGCAATTAAGAATGATCTAGCAGTGTTTGTATAAATTAGATCTACCGTGATTGTGATGTTTTTAAGTTGTCTTTAGTTACTATGGTGATGACGTCTGTTAAAGGGTTATTCTCATTTTAGACAATGGGGGCATATCGCTAGGATATGCCCCATTGTCTTATAGGTGCGGGTCCCACCGCTGGGACCCGCACCTATTTCCAGAACGGAGCCCCCGAAGTGAATGAGAGCGCACTGCGCATGCGCAGCCGCCCTCCATTCATTTCTATGGGGCCGCCGAAAATAGCAGAGCGCTGGCTCGGCTACTTCCGTCGGCTCCATAGAAATGAATGGGAGCGCACCGCGCATGCACGGCCGGGCTCCTATTCATTTCTATGAGCGGCGCGGGGAGCTGCGCCTGGTGGTGGCCGGACCCCCGGAAACCTGGGGTCCTCCAGGCGCAGCGCTCCCCGCTCCGTTCTGGATATAGGTGCGGGTCCCAGCGGTGGGACCCGCACCTATAAGACAATGGGGGCATATCCTAGCGATATGCCCCCATTGTCTAAGATGAGAATAGCCCTTTAAGAGCGTAAATACTCACATGTACTGACATCACCACGTGAGGCCTAAGGAAGCGCAGTACATGCAAAACGGCTGTTGCCTGTGAGCTGTGCTGTACCCACATCTACAGTTTTTTTTATGGACAATGTTGGCAATAAAGCTGCTTAGAAACTGGTGAGTTCTGCTTATTTTTGCTTTACTTTGAAAACTGTTGCTTGATGTCATAGATGTTCTCACCTGCCATGCGTTGCGAAGGACGTAGCCCGGTCCCTGATGAGGGAGAAAGTGAAGGTCGTCGCCCAGTGAAGACTTCCAGTGGCGATGGCCTGCTGGCTTCTCTTTATGATCAACCGCGTCACATTCAGTATGCTACTCATTTCCCTATCCCACAGGTCAGTCTTGACAGTTTTTATTTATTTTTTTTCTCCTGCTGAGGTATTTTTTCTCCTGCTGAGGTATTTCAGCCTTGAGCGTTCTGTCCTTTAGGAAGAATCTTGTAGCCATGAATGCAACCAGCGGCTAGTTGTTCTGTTCGGAGTGGGCAGGCAAAGAGATGATGCTCGCCATGTAATTAAGAAGATCACTAGAGACATTCTTAAGGTGCTCAACAGGAAAAGCACGGCAGAGACGGGTTAGTGCTACTAGTTGAATCTTCACAGTTCAGTCATTTGTGTAATACACAGATTGATGAATAATGATTTTAAATATTCTCTCCTAGGATTAAATGAAAGTCAGCGTAGGCGCAGGGTAAAACCTGAAGCTTTTCCCACAGCAGAAGAAATTTTCCACAGGTTTCAGCAGCTCTCACATTTTGACCAGCATCAAGTTACAGCTCAGGTAACCCATTCATGATAGAGATTGGTGGGCAGTTAGGAGCTCTTGTGGGGGGTGGAGGGGAAATAAAATTATTTTGCATTTTCAACATTTAAAGGGATTATACAATACCCCACCTGTTTACATGTGTATGGCATTGTGGCCGCGCTCCATTCAGTTCAGATGAGCTGATGTTCAATACCAGACACAACCCATGGACAGGTACTATTTCTACAAAAAAAACTGTCATGTTTTCCTGATCTTGCACAACTCCTTTAGGGAATTTGTCACATGCTCTTTGCCCCTCAAACAGCCCTAAGTACCCAATGGAGCTCTTCATTCTGTCTCCAGTAGTCCCCTTCTTATGTCCCATTGTTATGTCATTCATTTTATATGTAATTGAGCTGATTCAAGCTAAGAGGTGGAGAGCTAGCCGCCACACAAGTCAAGCTTTCCATACCCCTTTAACTTGACTGACCCAGTGGTGTGGTGGGAAAATCGGTAAAGGCCTGTATAAAATCGTGCACTTGCACAGCTACTCTTCATCCCCTGTTACTTCTTTATTAAAGCCTGGTGAACTTGTGCTTCAGAGGTATAGAGAGAGTTAAAGGGGTATCCCCATCTCACAAATGTAGTTTGTATAGTTAGATATAGCCATACCAATATTATTACTAATAGAATGCATTTATATAAAATGTACCGTTTAGAAGATTTTCCTATTTGTATTTCCATTGTCCCACACACATCAGTCAGGCCGTTGCCACTGGTTACGACCACCGTGGCCATGTAGTAGTGGTGGCCGGCTTGCTCTTGTTCAAATCTGCTCTGAGGTAACTGCTGTATTGTGAACGCACATTGCATGAGCATGCGGAGACACATCTTAGGGTTGTAGCATTCTTGTCTGCGTTTCCAAAACTCAGAGAAACGGACCTTGTTCCAAGATCAATTCATCTCTATGGAGCATAATCCGTTTATAAAGTTTCCGTTTTGGATGGATCCTGACCATTGAACTGGTAGCGTCCAAAACGCAGATGTGAAAGTACCCTGAGATGTGTCTCCGCATGATCATGTAATGTGTGTTCACAATACAGCAGTTACCTCAGAGCGGGTTTGAACAAGAGCAAGCCGGCCTCCACTACTACATGGCCACGGTGGTCGTAACTAGGGGCAACGGCCTGACTGATGTGTGTGGGACAATGGAAATACAAATAGGAAAATCTTCTAAACGGTACATTTTATATAAATACATTCTATTAGTAATAATATTGGTATGGCTATATCTAACTATACAAACTACATTTGTGAGATGGGAATACCCCTTTAAAGAGTAACAGAGCGCAATGGCAGATAATGGCACATGTATGAGATTCTGGACTGACATTTCCACCTCTCTGGGACATCAGTCAAGCCAGGGAGGCCAGATTAGGGGCATGGAGTGCATGATTTGTGCGGCTAGCTCTCCACCCTCTTGACCCGAGTCAGATTATTAACATGTAAGTTATACAGGTTTTTTACATCATAAATTACACAACAGTGGGCCATAAGAAGGGGGGGGGGCAAAGAGCATATGACAGATTTTTACTCTGGAAATTATTATTATTTTTTTGTTGGTGACTTTCCCCTGTAGAAACGTTACTCTGGCGTTACTTGCCTTTTACTACAATCTATGCTCCGTATCCTGATGTTCTCGGGGCTTTGCGTTTATTTGAAGGGTAGTATGTCCTTTGAGTCAAGTAAGAAATAGCCAGAAAATCTGGAGCAAAGTCTGTCTGTAACATTAAGGTTTATTGGAGATTTCAGATTTTACTCTTTGCATTACAATGTGTGAAATCTGCTGAAAAATCATGCGTATCGTGAATTTATTTTCCCACAACTCAATAGGTGTTTCTCGAACCAACAAATATGGCCTAATAAAAACTTTAAGTAAAGCTTTAACTCTTCTCTGGCTTGCAGGTCTCTCGAAATGTTCTGGAACAGATTACAAGCTTTGCATTGGGTTTATCTTATCACCTTCCTCTGGTGCAGCATGTTCAGTTTATCTTTGACCTGATGGAATATTCCCTTAATATCAGTGGTCTCATTGACTTTGCCATTCAGGTTTGCATCAGTTTTTTTCTTTTTTTTTTATATATACTTATTTTTCTTGTTCTAATCTTTTTAATTCCGTTTCTGTCTTTCCTGTCACCCTGCAGTTGCTAAATGAGCTGAGTGTTGTTGAAGCAGAGCTCCTGCTTAAGTCTTCCGACCTCGTTGGTAGTTACACAATGGGACTGTGTTTGTGCATCGTGGCTGTCCTGAGACATTATAACACCTGCCTGATTCTCAACCAGGAGCAGACCGCACAGGTGTTCGAAGGGTGAGAGCAAAATGAGTGGATCACAATTGTTTAATAACTCAATTATATGGGTAAATTGTTGCCAGATGCCCAAAATCCCTGGATCTATGGTTTTTTTTTTTTTTTTTTTTGCTATGCATAAATTGCAGCAAAAAAGCCACAAAATTGGCACCTGTAATTATAAACTTCTGCATCATTCTTAACCTCCTTCTCCGGAGCTGAGCGAGCGCCATAGCCACAGAGTGCCTGCTGTATCATAAAGCAGACACCAAGTGCTAATGGCTACGATCGGCATGTTCCCGCACCAGTAATGGCTTACCCTGGCTGGGATTGGGGAAGCTGTTACCTGCATGAGGCTCTGATGCCTGTCTCTGGTATATTCCAATACAGACCTGCAGGTGGCAGCACTGCAATGGAATATACTGAATTGTGTATTTGTTAATTGTTAAAATTCCATTAATAAATACAAATGGCAATTATTGCTTGTTATAGTCACCTAGGCTGACTAAAGGTTTTTAAAAATATAATAAAAATAAAAAATGTAAAAGTTCAAAGCGCTCCCATCCCCAGAATTAAATTCAAAATAAACAATTAAAGGGTTTCTGTCACCAGTTTTGGGCATATAAAACAGGATGAGATTTGCAATGTGCAAATGTCACCTGATGCCCAATCTGTTAATCATTTTCTTACTGGTGTCCCCGTTTTTGTAAAAAATAAACTTTTGTGATATGCAAATGAACCTTACGAGGTGCAAGGGGCGGTAACCCTGCACCTAGTAACGCCGTTTCCCTACCTTTATTCACGCCCCCTTGCTTGTGATGGACAGGGCCAGGCCGCTCACTCTATCTGCTGCCGGCCCTGTCAGTGCTGCAAATGCCGCGCCTGCGCCGTGCGGCCTTCATTCGGCTGTGAGGCGCAGTGAGGAACCGGCAACCAGTGGCACTCACTGCGCCTGCGCCGAATGAAGGCCACACAGCGCAGGCGCGGTATTTGCAGCACTGACGGGGCCGGGAAAAACCCTTTAAAAAAGAAACATCATAAGCATTGCCACATGCAAAAATGTCTGTACTATTAAAATATAAATATATTTATCCCAACAGCATAATAGAAAAAAACTCCCAAACGAATAAAAAGTGATCAAAAAGTCATACACACCCCAAAATGAGATCACTGAAAAGTACAGAGTGCCCCACAAAAAATGATTCCTCACACAGCTCCATAGATGTAAATATAAAAAAAAGTTATTGGGGTCAGAAAATGATTGTTGGGGTTTCCGCGGACTGGCATCTTGTGATCAGCTGATATAGTGGAGCAGACAACCCTCTTTAGTAAGGCACCACAGTAACGTGACTGACTGTGTTATTTTCTTTCTTTCCAGTCTGTGTGGAGTGGTGAAACATGGCATGAACCGGTCAGATGGTTCGTCTGCTGAACGTTGTATTCTAGCTTATTTGTATGACTTGTACATGTCTTGCAGTCATCTGAAAAGCAAGTACGGAGAACTGTTCAGGTAAGTGGAACGGATTGCATGTATTTAACAATTTAGCCCGCATATTTTTATATGGATTTATGATGCTATGTAACCCTTACCCAAATCCATATAATGCTATGCAACCTGTCAGTGCTGGGAGGGCAGGACGGGTGCTGCTGCATACTCACAATGAAAAGTAAAAGACTGAAGGTATACGCCCTCGTCTACATAGACATATTCACAGAGGGAGAGAGGCGCTAAAATATCAAACTTTAATGAACCAATTATTTAAAATAGTAAAAGGAAATTCTTCCTAAATAAGTAAATACACAAGGCTATAACCCAGTGGACTTGCAATATATAGGTCATGGGTTTGCTGAGCGGCCAATCACTTTATATATCCCTTCCTGTTTATAATACTTTATCCTCCATCTAATTTGCTCCCTCTACAGTTTTTATCTTTTCACCTTTTCAAATGTCATTCCCTTCATTGTGGATCGATCATCCCCTATTTCCATATGGAGGCACGGCAACCCCGCCCCTCTGTCAGTGATTGGCCGCTCCTGGACTGACATCTAGGAGGGGGCTGTCCTTCCTTTTTAAAACCCAGTGCGTCAGGTTGCTGCCTCAAGGCTGAACATAGTGCCTGAGCCGTCTTTTGGAACGCTAATTACATGCTCCTGATGATCTTGCTGCTAGTGAAACGCGACGAGCATACACCAAGACGTGCTATTGATGGCACATCTATGAACTATTAGGGCACCTTATTTATGTAGGGCACAGCCTCAGGGTTATTGTAGCCCCAGAAGCTGGGGTACTGGATTGCAAGCATCGGGTTGATGCCTTCTGGTTGTAAACTGAGTGAGCGCTCTGCTCTACCTGTTTTCTCTTGGACCTTGGTTATGTGACTTCATTAGGGCCCTTGCAGACGAGCGTGAGACTCTGACGTCTCCCGCATCGCGGGCACTGACTTGAACTCCCGGCACTGAACGGGGGTTACATAGCATTATATTGATTTCTGATGCTATGTAACCCTTACAGTTCTGGAATGTATTAGATGACGCTGACATAATGCTGTTAGTATTATCCAATACATTCCAGAACTGTAAGGGTTACATAGCATCATAAATCAGTATAATGCTATGAGACCCCGTTCAGTGCCGGGAGTTCAAGCCAGGGCCACGATGCGGGAGACGTCCGAGTCTCACGCCCGTTTGCAAGGGCCCTTAGGGTCAGTCAGGGTTATTGCAGGTGAGCGAGTCACTAACGAGTAACCCTAATACACTAGTTGGTTTCTTTGTTTTCACTCCTGCGATTATATAGTTGTTTTTTCTTTTACCCTTTACTTACAGGGACATTTGGGCATATTTTACTACAAATCTTGCAATACTCCCAACACAGACTCGAGCAAAACTGACTTCAAATATTCCCCTTATTAATTATTTGAAAGCGCCATTATTTCCATGGAGCTGTACATCCAGACGAGGTTACACAAATATAAAAATACAATGTACAAAGGGGTAGAGGACCCTGCCCTTATAATCTACAAGGGAAGGGGAGAACCCAGTAGGTGAGGGTATAGGCTGCTCTTGTGGTGGTGTGGTGGCAGCATGCTATTGTAAGTGGTAGGCTTTCCTGAAAAGGTGGGTTTTCAGGTTACTCTTGAAGGATTGGATGTTGGGGGAGAGTCTGATGTGATGGTGTAGGGAGTTCTAGAGTAGGGGAGAGATACATGAGAAATCCTGTAGTCGATTGTGTGAAGAACAGATGAGAGGAAAACGGAGGAGGAGGTTTGGTGAGAATTGGAGATTACGTGTGGGGATGTATTGAGAAAGCTGGTCAGAGATATAAGGAGGGAACAGGTTGTGGACGGCCTTATATGTAGTTGTAAATATTTTAAACTAAATTCACTGGGCAATGGGGAGCCAATGAAGGGATTGGCAGAGGGGGAGGCAGAGGAGAAATGATGGGAGAGGTGGATTAACCGGGCAGTTGAGTTCAGAGTAGTTTGGAGAGGAGCGAGAGTGCCGTATGGGGGCCACACAGGAGGATGTTGCAGTAGTCCAGGTGGGAGATGATGAGAGCATGCACTAGTATTTTAGTTGACTCAGGAGTGAGGCAGGCACAAATACGAGAGATGTTACCAAGTTGAAAACGGCAGGTGGAGATGAGAATTTGGATATGTGGCATGATAAATTCCCTACTGTATGTTTCAAACGTCTGTCATTCTAATGTGCACCAGACATCTGCATTTTCCCCCCCTCAGCAGTGATTGTGCTGTCAGTAGGTGACATATCTGACCAGCTTATCCAGTACTACCATACACCAGGCATCACCGTTTCCTCTGAAATGGCGGAGGATTTGTGCTGCTGCTAAACGATGTATAGGAGGCGCCTACATGGTTCTAATGTGCACCAGACAACTGCACAAACGAGTATTTGCACTGAATACTGTACCTGCAAGTCTGTTCAGTACTGTCATGCACCAGGCGATGGAGGAGTAACGCATTACCCTCCACGCATTATTAATTGCGCTATCTCTAGTAGCCAGCTTTGACACACCTTCCTACGCAGCTCGACAGGCCTCGGACAACTGTATTACCTCCTTTAGTAGAGGACGCGTTATTCTTTTTTTTCCTCTAAGTGAAGTATTTGTTCGGTCACTAGATTTCCTAACCTGTTCTGTGATCAGTTATTTCCATCTTTTATTGTGGGTCAAAAGCACAGAACAGGTGCAAATCTTTCTATTATACCTTACATCCTTTTGGCTCACAGTAACTGATGGAATTAACTGATCAAATAACTGAAGTATGAACTCAGCCTTACTTAGGCTACTTTCACATTAGCGGCAGGCCTGATCCGGCAGGTGAAGGGTGCTGTCGGATCAGGACTGCCGCAGCGACATGTGTGGAGCCGGAGCCGTGCTCCGGCCCCACACATGTCACACAGTACATACAGACACACACATATAGACAAACAAACAAACACACATACATACTTACATGCTCCCGGCAGGTCTTCGGAGCGCCGGAGGAGCAGGACTGCTCGCACAGGTGACGATTCCCCACAGCGCCCTCTGCTGGGCGCCTGGTGGAATCGTCATCTGTGCGCGCCGACCTGTCCCTACGCCGCTCTGAAGACCTGCCGGGGAGCATGTAAGTATGTATGTGTATTTGTATGTCTGTCTGTGTATGTTTATGTGTATGTCTATGTCTGTATGTGTGTATTGTGTGTATGTGTAGCCGGATCCGTCATGAACTCCATTGAAAGTCAATGGAGGGCGGATCCGGTTACCATTATGGTCACACCAGACGGATCCACCCCCATTGACTTGCATTGGGGGTCATTCCGGATCCGTCTTGGTGCGGATGCCTGGACCGGAGAGCAAACCGAAGCATGCTGCGGTTTGTTCTCCGGTCTGAAGACGGAACGGAATGCTTTCAGGAGCATTCCGTTGTCTTCAGTTCAGTTTTGTCCCCATTAACAATGAATGGGGACAAAACTGAAGCGTTTTATTCCGGTATTGAGCCCCTATGACGGAACTCAATACCGGAATTTTAAAACGCTAATGTGAAAGTAGCCTTATGCACCAGACAGCTGCTGCTTCCTGCTATACTTGAATTCACCAGGCAGGCTTATTTCTCCCTTTCTGTGGTACTGGACACTAGACGGACGATGCAGTTCTGCGGTACTCCAGAAAGACTAGATTCTGGATTCACTAGATTCTGTATCAGACAAGCCTGCCCAATTACTGTTTTACTGAGCAATTACTTTTCTCCCTTCATTTAGTGGAATAATTGCAGAACTTTAATATTGTGGCTATTTGCTGTATCTGTCAGGACTCCACAGTCACCCCCGTTATGGAGGAGATATACTACTATAGCTTACCGTCGTGCAGTTTAGAGGCCATATCCAGTGATAATGTGCACTACCACTTTGCATCTGACAGGCATACCCACTTACCTAGACATAGGTGATTGCCAGTCACTGTACAGTATATGCTGCATCTATGTAATCACCGCACATATTAACCTTTATATGTGTGGGGTAATACCGATGGATGTCTACCTAGGACATACGTCACCTCATTCACTGAAACTGTGAAATAGTTTGTCTGCTAGGAGAAAGGATTAGTATTTTTTTGGTTTTCTACACTGTTTTCAGAGCTTTTTGCATCTTTCTGACTTTTATTATCACAGATGAATTGGTTTAGGGATTGAAAATTAGTCATTAAACCTACTTCTAAGGGCACAGCTAGATAAAAGCCATGTCCACCTGTGGCAGCCAATACCAGCACGATTTTGCAGTAAAATTGTGCGCCCGTTGGACGCTGCAGCTGAGCTTTGCACCCACGCCGTCTGGCCATACCCTAAGAATATAGTTGTCCTGATCTACGTGTCTGCTTCTCCGCTCTGTGCCTTATTTATGTGTTTTACAACCTGCCGTTTTTGCTTGTGTTAATTCGTTTACTGTTAACCTCTGTGACAGCCATCCAAAAATTGCTTTTTTTTTTTTCTTTTGAATGTAGTGATTTCTGCTCCAAAGTAAAGAACACTATATACTGTATAGTGGATCCATCAGACTCGAACATGTTGTGGGAACAGGAGTTTATGCTGGATACCATCTCTAATCCAACAGAACATAATTATAACTTTGGCATGCTGGGAAAGCTGCTGAGAGATTCTCCTACCAATCGCTACAGCTTTGTGTGCAATGCACTTGTACATGTGTGTGCAGGAGACCATGACACTGACGGGTAAAGATATTATGGCATATATTTGGGGTTTTTGACAATAGGTACTCCATTTAAATGATATTAACACAGCCGAGATGAACCAATTATTTTATGTTTTTCCTATGCAGAATAAATGACATTGCGATTCTCTGTGCTGAGTTGACTGGATCCTGCAAAGATCTGAGCTCTGAGTGGCTGGGGGTCCTGAAAGCTCTGTGCTGCTCTTCGAATAATGGCACCTGTGGCTTCAATGACTTGCTGTGTAATGTAGATGTAAGTCCTACAGAAAAGTATTTTGATCTGTATATTTTCTTTCATTGAAAGTGGCTTGTATGCTGTTTTATGCTTGCCAATTATTAAAGGAAATCTGTCAATGTCAGCAGATTATAGAGTAAGGGAAGGGGGGCTAAACTGACTGATATATAGCTTTGTGGGAAAAGTGTCATTATCTTGTAATTTATTCATATTAATTCTGCTCTGGGCTTAGGAGTCATGTGGGCGGCCCTATCAGTGATTGAGAAATGTCAGTGTGCACAGTCATACAGGGAAGGCTATCGGTCACTGAGTAGGACTTCTCATTGGGCTCGTAAAGCCCAGAATGAGCTGGAATTCACCCCTTAATGCAATATGCTGTACATGTATGGCATTATGCGCCTGCAGTTGTATGGAGTAGGCTGCTGCGGTGAGTCCGCTCCACATGCGGCGGGTGCCAGCTGTATTATATAGTAGTTCAACCCCCCTGTGCAGAGCAGTGCTCAGAATATTCAGCCCCGCCTCTGAGTGCTCAAATTGCTAATTTGCATATGAATAAAAACACAGATTTCTCTGCAGCTATTTATCATACAGACAAAAGAAAGGTAAAGTTTTAATCAGCATGATGAGCTCTACCAGCCAGTATACCTGGTTTATTAGGTTGATCCTGTGACAGAGCCGCTTTAAATAAAAAGTTACCAAAAAAAAGTACTAAAACGTTAAAAGATTAAATTGACCCCCCACCACACTTTTCCCAATTTTACATCTAAAAATAATAAACAATAAAAAATAAACATATTAGGTAGTGCTGCATCCAAAAATGTCTGAACTGTTCAAATATTTTAAATTTCACGTGGGGTGAATGCCGTAACAGAAAAAAAATGAAAAACACGCAATTTGTCATTTTTAGTCACCTTTTCTTCCCCCCAAAATTGAATAACAATGATCAAAAAGTAGTACATACCACAAAAATGATACCATTAAAAACTACAGTTCGTTATGCAAAAAAACAAGCCCTCATAACAGCTCTCTAGACTGAAATATAAATAAAGTTATGGCGGTGCAAAGAAAATTTAGATTTTTTTTTTTTTTTTTCAAAAGTTTTTCTTTTTAGTAATTAAACAAAAACTATACAAGTTTGGCATCACAGCAATCGTATTGAGCTGCAGAATATGGACATATTCAGTCAAAAATTGCCACCTGTATAATCACCCAGTCTGCATAGGGGAGGAAAATTCACAAATGAAAATAGGCCGGTCTTTAAGGGGGTTAAAAGTGAATAACCATAATAAGCAAGAGTTCAACAATTCCTTTAATGTCTCCTTTCCAATGATTGTAGGTCAGTGATTTGTCTTTCCATGATTCGCTTGCGACATTTGTTGCAATTCTTGTCGCTCGCCAGTGTTTTCCACTTGAGGATCTCATCCGTTGTGCGGCCATACCATCCCTTCTCACAGCAGGTGAGTTAAGATTTGTAGCTCTTGGTTTAATGGGCCTTATTTATAGAGGTTAATCCAGGAAATAATGGAGTTGCCTAGAATGTAGAAATCGGATACTGCTATCAACACCACAGCAGGATTTATAAGGGGCTGTTCACGTCACGTTTGGACCTGCATACCAGAGGTACATGTTGCAAGGACCCCTCATGAACCCTCCCTGGAAAGCTGCCACGTTTCCAACTGTGTTGCCTTACATTGCAATACATCTTCTATTCAGCGCCTTCCATACAGCACTCGCTTAACCCTTAGCCGTTTTTGAGCCTTGTCATATACTTCACATTACAGAGGCTGCAGATGAGGGATGTGAGGGACGAGGTCAGGAATGCAGACAGGACAAACTATACACACACCTGGAAGACAGCACTCCATAGTTTACTACCTGTGAGCCCCGTCGGCCTTTTTAACACTTTCCTGATCAAACCCTGGCTGCTATTTGGCCAGGGAATGGTTAGAACAGACAGGCGGGTATCATAAGTAATAAACTATGAAGTGCTTTGTTTCATGTGTGTACATTGTGTCTTGTCTGCATTCCTGACCTGTCCCACATCTGCAGCCTCTGATATGGGGGCACTCACAGCTTCCTGGACTGGAGATTGAGACCTTCTGTTGAGCAGGACTGGAGGTGGGTGTGTAGAGACTGTCCAGAAAAACATCTTCAGGTGTCGGGGCCTTTCTCTCTCCTGATGTTAACTCTCCAGGCAGCTCTGCACTCTACTACTGGGAACTCTGCATCAGGAAGCTCCATCATAACGCCCATATATGAAGAGTGATGTCACTGGAGGTATCTGTTTAACGGAGACCTATGACGGATGCCATAAAGCAGCATCCATCATCTGTAGGCTGCCATTGTAAAAATAAATAAAAAAAGAAGGTATACATTCAATGCATGCAGTTTTCTTTTACTGGACATGAATGAAAGAGCCTAGTCTACTGCACTCTTCCATTTCCCCTCCTTTTTTTTTGCGGTATTCTGACTTACCGTATGTTTTCTGATGGAGGCTGAAAAGATACTCTTTTTTTGGCCTTCCTTTGGCAGTGGAAGTATATGGACACTTTTATTTGTTTTAAGCTAATGTAGATAACAAATGTAACCCCTCAAAGGCAAACACTTAGTGTGAAAATGATCCTAAATTTGAGTAATTTCTGTAGCATTTTAACGTACTGCATGGATAGTGACAAATGTCCCCTATCACTGGTTGTTACCTATGCTTTTAATGGCCTGTTTTATATAATAAGAGTGTAGAGTTTAATACCTTTTTTATGATTTGTCGAAAGCACTGCCTCTCTAGTATCAAGTGGAATCATATAGTGGCTATTAAAATAATGCAATTTATTAAGGACAATTAGTCCCTGTACACTCTGGATTCTAAAACATATGCAATACAAATAGCAAAACGATTTGCAAATAAATGTGACGCGGAGCCCTCGCGGTCACACTACTGTTAACTCAATATCACTGATGAAGTACCGCTGAGCAGCTACACAGTTCAATTCATTAGAAATATTGATGTGAATAGTGTGTAAGTAAGAACTCTCATACAGCAGTCTCATGAGCCATTTACATCAGTATTTCTAACGTAACTACTTGGTTACTAGAGAGCCATTAGTTTCGACAATACAGAAGTTATACCATAATTTTTGGCGTTGGGTTCCCGTATCTTTTGTGCACTCGTAACCAGGTGTCCATATACCATTAAGTGAGCCACAGTTATTAGTATTGCCATTATACTTCTGTTCATGCAAGTTATGTTATTTTAAAATGGACTGATTTATGAATATATTTGCACAGGTTTTTGGTTTTTTTGCCTTTTTAAAAAAAATATATTTTTGTCGTCTTCTGTGGGTTTTCTCCAGTTTTCTCCCGATTACTCCAGCTTTTCAACATATTAATTGATTGGAATACTCCATTAATGCAATGGCATACCCTAGTGATATGCCCTAAATTATTGGTGGAGATTTAAACTCTGGAATGTCTAGAACATAGGTATGTTTATGGCTGTAAAGTAACTGACTGGAAAAGAAAAATGGGCCAGCTGTTTAATGAGGACCTTTCACCGGTCCTGACATTACCATATAACTAGCTGACAGGGTAGGGCATATTGATGAGATGTCATTATTCTTCTTATTTTTTATTTTTACTGAGGGCTGCTCCGCTCCCCCCCCTGTATTGGTTTCCCCCTGCTATGTAAATCCCTACCATCGGTACAGGGAGGAAGAGACGTGTTTCTCACGGGCGTCTCCTTCTCCCTGCCTGTGACGCTCTCCGCTGCGGTCCTCTTTAAATGGGTTTTCTGGTTTGCATCAATGTCCTTTAAAATAATCATTTATGAAGGTCGCTGTAATTTCTTAATGTATTTCTTTTACCTTTATTGCTTCTGTCTTCCGTTCTGGACTGTGGTCACATGACCATGTCCATGCAGCTCGTTATTATTTCCTGTGATGGGATGTCCATGGGAATATCTAAGCAGCAACAGGGACAATGATAGGGGGTGTCTATGTAATTAGCTGGGTGTTGGGGGTGAAGCAGAAAAAGAAGTGCCCACATACAGGATGTATGACACCAGACTGCTGTGTTTACATGGTAAAAACTGGTCATGAGTCCAATTTGAAAAAAAGCATGAAGGGGTGTGTGTGTGTGTATATATAACCAAGAAAAAACTTAGGAGGTAACAGAGGAATGGCACAGCAAAAGATCATCAAAAATTGTTATTTCATGGGAAATATTTCTTTTTTTTTGCACATTAAAAAAAACTTGTCAGAATAGTTTTTTTAGATTTTATTTTATTTATTGCTCCCTTCCCCATTAAAAAAAAAAAAGAAGAAAAATGAAAGTGGTGTTCGTACCCGTTTCCCATGGGCTTCACATTTTGTAAAATTCCCAGAATTTATTTTCCCCTCACCTCACTGCTGTTCTGCCTGTATGGGGGTCCACTTTTTGCTCCTGTCTGGGCACACCAGGAAGTGCCTTGGATTGCCACTGTGCTGTACTGATCATTGGCTGAGGAGGGTGATCACTGCAGCCAGAGATTAGCCGAGTGACTTGCACAGCTATTTCCTGCTGTGTTGAGGCTGCGTCAGAAGGTGGAGCATGACCCAGCAGCATCGGAGCAGCGGTGGTGGCGGTCTGTGAGGGGGGGGGGGGTATAAGAGTTTTTTTTTGTTTTTTTTTTATAGCATGTGCAGCCCATGAGAGCACTTTTTTGTGTTCAAAATACACCTTTATCATTTAAAGGGTACTTAAACCTTTATTAAAACATAAAGGTGCAGAAGTGCTTTTCAAAGCGCTCTGCCCCCTTTACTTCCATAGAAAGCATTTGGGATCTGTACTCCATGTTTGAAATGCAGAGCAGGGCCGATCAGAGCTGAAGTTTGAATGCTCTGAGCAGTGCTTCTGCACCATCATGTTTTCTAAGGTTTAGTTACCTGTTAAATTATGTGGTCCTAAATGGTACCAATAAAAACTTCAAGCTGCCATATAGTTATGTTGCTGCAAAGTAAACAGTCTATATTTCCATGTAGCGTCCACATACTGCACCCCAATCACCACATATCCTCAGGACCACTGCGGCCCACACAGAGATTGCATCACGACTGTAGCGAGGAAAGCCAGCCTTAAAGGGGTATTCCCATCTCACAAATGTAGTTTGTATAGTTAGATATAGCCATACCAATATTATTACTAATAGAATGTATTTATATAAAATGTACCGTTTAGAAGATTTTCCTATTTGTATATCCATTGTCCCACACACATCAGTCAGGCCGTTGCCCCTAGTTAAGACCACCGCGGCCATGTAGTAGTGGTGGTCAGCTTGCTCCTTTTCAAACCCGCTCTGAGGTAACTGCTGTATTTTGAATGCACATTACATGAGCATGTGGGGAGACATCTTAGGGTTGTAGCATTTTTGTCTGCGCTTCCAAAACGCAGAGAAACGGATCCAGTTCCAAGATCAATTCATCTCTATGGAGCAGGATCTGTTTATAAAGTCTACGTTTTGGACAAATCCTGACCATTGTGTTTTGGACTGGTAGCGTCCAAAATGCAGATGTGAAAGTACCCTAAGATGTGTCTGCGCATGCTCATGCAATGTGTGTTCACAATACAGCAGTTACCTCAGAGCGGGTTTGAACAGAAGCAACCCGGCCACTACTACTACATGGCCACGGTGGTCGTAACTAGGGGCAACGGCCTGACTGATGTGTGTGGACAATGGATATAAATAGGCAAATCTTCTAAATGGTACATTTTAAGCCTTTAAGCCTTAGTCAAATGTCAGTGTTTCCCATCAGTGATTGTGAGCCAAAACCAGAATTTGAGTCTACAGAGTGGTAAGATATAATTAGAGCTGACATCCAAAGTCTTTTCACATAAAACTTTGTTTCAAAACTGTACGGTGCGAGCGTGCCGTACAGTATTAGAATATATTGGCAAATTAATTTATGAAGTTATTACGCAAAGTCTCACGAGACTTCGCAAAGTAATAACTTTGGCACATTGGAGCCAATACATTCTTAGGCTTCATTCACACGACCGTATTTTGTTTCCGTGTCCGTTACGTTTTTTTTTTTTGCGGACCGTACGTGGAACCATTCATTTCAATGGATCTGCAAAAAAAACGGAAGGTACTCCATATGCATTCCGTTTCCGTATGTCCGTATTTCCGTTCCGCAAAAAAGATAGAACATGTCCTATTCTTGTCCATTTTGCTGACAAGGATAGGCATAGTTACAATGGATCCGCAAAAAAAACGGAAACATGGATGCCATACAGAACGTCATCCATTTTTTTTGCGGATCCGCAATTTGCGGACCGCAAAACACATACGGTCATGTGAATGAAGCCTAATACTGTACAGAGTACAGTATTGAACCGAAGATTTATGCAAATCGACTTTGGCTGTTTCGTCCAAAGTTGACTCGCTCATCCCTAGATATAATGGAAAGATCTGCACCTCTTCTGTGTTTTGACTCCCACCTGGTTTTGGCTCAAAATCACTGATGGAAATCACTGACCAAACACTGACATGTGAATGAGGCCTTATGGGTTCATCAGCGCTTATACCAGTGGTTCTCAACTCCAGTCCTCGGGACCCACCTGCCAGTCAGGTTTTCAGGATTTCCTTAGTTTAGACCAGCTGATATAATTAGCGTCCATCCATCAGGACTTACCACAGGTATTCATTCTGTGGGATATTCCTAAATCCTGACTG
Organism: Rhinella marina; assembly: GCA_900303285.1. Lineage (NCBI taxonomy): Eukaryota > Metazoa > Chordata > Amphibia > Anura > Bufonidae > Rhinella > Rhinella marina. The sequence continues at coordinate 48,003 of ONZH01019018.1, read as the reverse complement.
GCAGGTGGGTCCCGAGGACTGGAGTTGAGAACCACTGGCTTAGAGGATTAGCATGTCAGTATGTGATTAATTGTAAAAAACCATAAAAGAGAATTCTCACTCAGTTCTGCAGGAACTCTGCCTGTGGACACTTATCATTGTGCTTTGAGTGGGAAGTGTAAAGTGCAGCAGATTGAGAAATTGATGAAAGGTGTTGTGTGCGATTACACATCCCCTTAATTACTTTACCATTGTTTGTATGTTCTTGATATGGCTCACACTGTTTGCTGTTCATGAAATATTGGCCCTCAGTTTATTTCATGAGCATACTGGATAAAGATGTGTTTTCTTTCCACTGCATCTGTCGTCCATTCTGTTTGCTAATGTAACATCTGATCTTGTTTCCTTTGCAGCATGCAGTGAACAGGATTCTGAATCTGGAGCCCGTCTCACTTGCCGTATTTTGCTTCATCTGTTTAGAACCCCTCAGCTGAATCCATATGAACCAGACAGCAGTAAGTGCAGAGTTTAAATGGTTATTTGGTTCAGCAGTTAGTACACGCAAAAATATTACTTTACTTCTTATTTCAGATAAAGCAACATTTGGAATTCGTTCTTCTTGTGACCGTCATCTTCTGGCTGCATCTCAGAATCGTATAGTACCGGGAGCACTTTTTGCTGTGCTAAAGGCAATATTTATGCTGGGTGGGTTGCATTTCCTCGCTTTGTCTCTGTTTTTCACTTTTAAGTAGTGTTTTCTAAGCATTATATAGTGTTCACATTATAGGGTGGGTTGACATGTGGGTGTTGTCTTTCCATGCAGTTCTTGATCATAAGGCCTCATGCACACGTGGTTTAGGTCCGCATTTTTGTGCATTGGATGTGGACACATTCATTTCAATGGGGCCGCAAAAGAGGCGGACAGCACACCGTATGTCCATTCCGCCAAGACATGTCCTATTCTTGTCCATTTTGCGGACAGGAATCTGAAGTTCAAAAAGAGGGCAGGATGTAGCAATCTATAAAATGCGGAGTGCACACAGCCAGTATCCATGTTTTGCGGATCCGCAATTTGCAGCCCACAAAAACTGCTGCGGCCATGTGCATGAAGCCTAATACTATCTTTAATTGAAAAAATGCATCAATTGGACTATGTGAATTTGGTCAATTCAAGATCCTTGAAGTATTTTTTCCAATTTAGGCTTAAAGCGGATCTGTAACTACAAAATGCAGTCCCATCCGCAAGCAGTATGCTATAGAACAGGAGGAGCTGAGCAGATTCCTTCCTGATAATTGCCTGTTCAGTCGGCAGTGTAAATCTGCATTAAAGGGATTGTCTGCTTTATTTTTATTGATGCCCTATCCTCAGGATAGGTCATCAATATCAGTTCAGCGGGGGTCCGTCTCCCAAGTAGCAGTTTTTCCTGAACTCGGAGATGATCAGTGATGAACAGCGCTCATGTGCACCGAACCCATTGAAATAAATGGGTCCAGATTCAGTCCGGGTGCGGTCCGTTCACAGCACACCTCACAGCCGGTTGGAGAACTTGCTGGTGCGAGAGGCCTGACAATGAAGCTTAATGAATGTTGTGTTTTGCAGGTGATGCAGAGCTGCAAGGTTCTGGCTTTTCATTACCTGCAGCTACTGAAGATATTACCGACGAAGATTTGACATCAAACCGGGCAGGTGGGCGGTCTGTATCTATAGAGACCGCAAGTTTGGATGTGTATGCCAAATATGTTTTACGCAGCATCTGCCAACAGGTGAGTGATGGTTAGCATGCCATATACTGCAAATGTACTATAAGTTAGAAATAAAGCGAACAAGCCTTGTGTTTTATCAAAGAAGTGCTCTACGTTTTTGGGTTATGCAGTGTATTTTTCGGGCTTGTTTACATCTCCGTCTGTGGATTTGTCAGGCTGCAGATTTCATTGCATCCAACATTATCTTTTGCCAGAAATTGGCCAGATTACCGCCGGATCCCATTGCAGTCAATCCGGCAGTGAAGTAGAGGATCCGACAGGCTGCTCTGTGCCTGAAACTGATATGTGAAGGAAGTATTACTTTTCCTTTGAGTTTTCAAGATTGCTTCCTCCATTTTTCAGGAATGGGTGGGAGAGAGGTGCGTTCGCTCCCTGTGTGAAGACTCTATTGACCTGCAGGACCCTGTTCTCAGCAGTGCTCAGGCACAACGTCTGATGCAGCTGATATGTTATCCACACAGACTAGGTGATGCAGAACAAGGGGACAATCCTCAAAGGCAGCGCATCAAACATATCTTACAGGTAAGGTCAGATATTAAGAAGATACAAGCAAAAAATGAAGAAGAAGGCAGAAATTGAAAGCATACATCAAATTGATTGCTTTCCATTTCCATGAAAATGCCATTTCAAGTATTTTCTTTTCTAAAATGCATCCTAATGGGTTTTTTGTATGTGATTTTCATGCATCATATTGCAGTTATTGGGTTTCCATTTTGGTAGGTATGTCACACTGTAGTCCAGACATGAAGCGCTGAAACATATGGAACCTGATGGAGCATCTTGCAGCCTTTTCTTTTTATATGGAATGCACACAAATATAAAAAGATTTTTTATAACCTGCATGCAGCAACATGGATGAAAAATTCACCTGTGTGCATCTTTACACGCTGAGGCTTTGGTTCTGCTGTGACCCTGGGAAATGTAGTATTACAGGTGAAATGGTCTTTTTAAGTCATTTTCTCTTGCAAATCATGGTTAGTCACTAAAACACTTTGCCAGTTACATCTAATGTCTGAGCATACTGATCATGGCATTGGTTGAGAACCATTAGAGAGGGAACCGTAACCTCATCACAGATACATAAAATGCTGGATAAAGAACAAAGGCCTTTAGTCAGCAAAAGGGCTATCAAAAAAGGCTAGTTAGTAGTGATCTTATAGGGGAAAATGGCAGTCTCTGAACTACTTCTCACGAGATCAGTCATGTCAGCATTTAACAGTGGATCACTGGAAATAATTCCTGCTACTAGCTTCAGGATCTGTACTTGTGAGTGGGGTCAGCAATGACAGACTGTCCAGTGGTTAAAAAGCAGTAAAAGTTATGGGGCCACTTTGAAAGAAACAAAACACCAAACAAAACCCGTCTGGGCGCTAACTATACAGATCACCTCTCCTAGGTACTTAAATACAAACAGGGTGTCAGGCTTTGCACCCCCACGGGGTACGCTGCTTCCAGGCACTGACCCTTAATGAACCCTTCAAGCTTGTATTTATTCCCTCCAGTGATCAGGCCAGCAGCTACCCCTGGGTTTGCCTTGGGCCAGGGGAAAGTATTGTACTGAAGTGATTATTGTACTGAAATTTCAAGTCCCACAACCAACACCTACCTGCCATTCCTTAAAAATCCAGCCCATAAGTCACTTTCAAGAAAAGTGCCTCAGTAAGAATCCAGCTTTCCTGGATTCTTTTTAGCTGATCCATCGGAGCATTCGAGGTGAGAGATATACTTTTCCAGACACTGTGTTACACTAGATAAATCCAAGTGTAAGATACAGGGCAGTAATGTCCCATATATGATGATCAGGAGAGCAACTTTCCTGTTTTTGGAGGGATTCCTGTGTTTGCAGGAAAGGTATAGCTGGTGGGAGCAGTTAGCGTCACCTCATGGTGGCAGCAGTTATACACATGGTCTCCTGTGTCTTCCAATGAACTCGGCAAAAAAAGCATTTTACAGGAATATAATTTATATATCTCACAACTTTTTTTTTTTTCATAGTGTGGCTTCATAAGTTGCAGATACCTACTCTGTCATATGTTACTGACTCCTGTACAGATTTTAGCCTTAATGTGATTTTGGAATTTAAAAAAATACCACGACTATAAGGTGTTCGCTTAATTAGTATCAGCTTCAAGTTCCCAAGGATGTGCATGCTATAGAGGCAGACAGTGTTCCTGTTATGTGGTCCATTGAGAGAGAGAGAGGTCCCCTTTCTAGTTTGTTATATCCTCTTTGCTACAGGATGGGGAGTACCTCTGCAGATCACCCTTCTCTAGAGGAACTGTATCGGGAAGGCGGGGGGAGAACCAGCCCAAGAGTCCTAGAAAGGGAGTGGATTGAGAAACAAACTCTTCCATCATTGGTGGTAAATTTTGCCACCATAATCGTGGGCCCACTTTGCTTTTTGCTGTGAGGTTTTTTTTGTATATGCCACTGCAGCATTCCGCCATTTCATGTCTATCCAGTAAGAGAAACCCTCCAGTTGAAGATCTATTTTTCTCGGTCGTCACATTGGGGGACACAGGACCATGGGACACAGGACCATGGGTTATATCTTGCTGCCACTAGGAGGCTGACACTAAAAAAGACCAAAAGAAAGTCGGCTCCTCCCAGCAGGATATAACCCGCCTACTGGCAGTAAACTAACCAGTTTAGTTTAGTGTCAGTAGGAGGCAGACACAGGTCTGGGTTTCCCAGTCCTTTGTCTGGTTTATTATTTTCTATCTTTATTTATTTTTTTTTTTTTACTAGGTTTTCTTTCCACAGGTTCTGGGAAAGCTGGATATTCTAGATCCAGCTTCCCTTCCTCTGTGACCAGGGCACAGTTCTTATATGGAAGGACTGTCCACCCTGGGTCACCTACGGCCGGACCCAGCGCCCAGGGGATAGGTGCACTCCTGTTCCCCTCTGCGGACCACCCATCCGCCCCGTTCCTCTGCTGCTCAGCCTCCCAGAGCTGCAGCAGTTCAGAGGTTCCTGTGTGCCGGCAGAAGACGTCGGAAGGTGAGTAGTGCGGGATCATACTGTGCCCGACGGGCCCCCCCCCCCCCCTCCCTCATGTCGCCAGCGTTGTTGCCTGACTCAGGCTCTTGCCTTCCCCCTCAGGATCGGGGCTCCTGGCTCCCGACTGTGCCTTCTCCTGCGCTTGGGCTGGGGACCTCCTCAGCTCATCCTTGTTCAGCCCGCTTGGAACTCCGGGCGTTTTTTTCCATCGGCGTTCTCTGATGCCTTTCTGCGGAGCCGCTCTCAAGCGCCGCCCCCTTTCTTCCCGCGCGCGGTGACGTCATCCGGCCGGGCCGGCCTTCTTCTGTTCCCGCCGGCGCGAAGCCTTACCTAGCCACCTCGTTCTGCGCTTCGGTCAGTGGTTGCTCATTTAGGCGGCAGCTTCTTTTCTGGGCCTCCTGCGTCGGTACCTGCGCTGCTGAACAGCAGCTCCACGCTCCGGTCCTCCATACAGCACTGCTCCTCTACCTCGGTGAGTCTTCTCCCTTATCCATGCCCTCTGCCTGGTCCCCTGCTAATGTCCCTCTCCTTTTTCTTCAACCTCCAGGTACCCTGCCTCTCCAGCACACTTCTTCTGCTAGGGGGCTGCCTTCCTTGTGCTTTTTGCTAGTATAGTTTTTTTTTTTTTTCTCCATGTCTGACTCAGGCTCTAGAACTACTCGCCGTCCTGCGGCGCTGCCCTCATCAGTTACTTATTATTTTTGTTCTTCCTGTCAATCAAAATCCTCTACTGGCCGTTCCCAGCCCCTTTGCGCTGCATGCTCTGCTAGCTCGGACTCTCCTCCGCCCGCTGCCCAGAGCGCCCCCCCTGATCTAGCAGCGGTAGAACCTACTCCGGCTTGGGCCCTCGCCCTCTGCCAGTCCGTCGCCGATCTGTCCACGGTTTCCCAAACCATGGCCTCCGTCCTAGACCGCATTGCCTCTTCCCAGGTGTCCATCGCCCCTCCCCAGGTTCACGCTCCTTCTGGTCCCTCCTCCAGCTCCCGTCTGGCCAGGGATCGCTCTCGCAAGCGTCCGCGTACTGCTCCTTCTCGTTCCTCTTCAGGATCTCCCGATCCCTCTCCGGCTACTGCTGGTGTCTCCCCCACACGTGACCGTTCTCTCTCCCCGGGCGAAATCTCCAGCTCCGAGTCCCATTCCTCTTCCCTTTTGGAAGATTCTGGTAGCTCTACATCTACTGTGGACAGCTTAGTCTCTGCCATTCGGGACACCTTTCAGATTTCTGACAGCCAGGATTCCCCGGCCCCGGGAGATGTCTTTTTTTCTAAGAGTTCCCGGCGAGTCCGTCCTACCTTCCCTTCGCACAAGGAGTTTGATGCCTTATTTGATAAGAACTGGAAATCCCCTGACAAGCGTTTTTCTGTTCCAAAACGCATTTCCCTTCTTTATCCTTTCCCCCCGGAACATGTTGCTCAATGGTCATCCCCACCTTCTGTGGATCCGCCAGTCTCTCGCCTCTCCAAGTCCACCACGCTCCCCTTAGACAGCGCGGCCTCTCTTAAAGACGTTACGGATAAGCGGGTAGAATACCTTGCCAGATCCGCCTTTCAGGCTGCCGGTTCTTCCCTTCTCCCCACCCTGGCCTCTACCTGGGTTTCCAAGGCTGTTTCCACTTGGGCTTCTCAACTAAAGGATGGCATCCTGGCAGGAGCTCCTGCTCAGGAGCTTGCTGACCTCGCTCAACAGATTCAGGACGCAGGCCAGTACCTCTGTTCAGCCTCCCTTGATGCGGCGGGTTGCTCCGCCTCAGCCTCTGCCAACATCGTAGCCATCCGTCGCTCTCTCTGGCTCCGGGAATGGCGCGCCGATGGGGCGTCCAAGAAATCGCTCACTGGCCTGCCCTTCTCTGGTACCCGTCTCTTCGGGAAGCGTCTTGATGAAATTATTTCGGACGCCACGGGAGGCAAGAGCTCCCTCCTTCCGCAACAGCGTCCCAAGCGCCAGGATGCGCACCGTAGAGCGGGGCACTTCCGTTCTTTCAGGTCCCTTCCCCCGCCGCGTTCCTCTCGCCCGTCCGCTTCACAAGCCAAGCGGCCCGGTTTCTCCAAGCCACGCTCTTCTTGGCAGTCCCGCCCCAATACTTCGCGTTCCACCTTCAAGGCTGGGGGCGCCAAGACTCCTTCTTCCTGAGGGTCCCTCCCGTCCCGACGCTCTTCGGGTAGGCGGTCGTCTTCGTTTTTTTCAGGACGTCTGGCTTGCCCAGGTTCAGGACGCCTGGGTACGGGATGTGGTCGCACTCGGCTACAAAATAGAATTTGCTTCACGGCCCCGCGGCCGTTTCTTTCTCTCTCGTGTCCCTCGTTCCCCTGCCCTGGCAGCAGGGTTCCACCACGCGCTAGCTTCTCTTCTTTCCAAAGGCGTGGTGATCCCGGTTCCGCCCTCGGAGAGGTTCAAGGGGTTCTACTCCAACCTTTTCGTGGTCCCGAAGAAGGACGGTTCGTTTCGTCCAATTCTGGACTTGAAGTTTCTGAACCGGCACGTCAGAATCTCCCATTTCAGGATGGAATCCCTCCGCTCTGTCATAGCAGCCATGGAGCCGGGGGAGTTCTTGTCGTCGGTGGACGTGCAAGATGCTTATCTGCACGTCCCCATTTTTTCCACACATCAGCGTTTTCTACGCTTCGCGGTTGGCCAGGATCATTTCCAGTTTGTGGCCCTGCCTTTCGGGTTAGCTTCGGCCCCCCGAGTGTTCACGAAGGTCATGGCTGCGGTCATGGCGCTTCTTCGGGCTCGGGGGGTCTCGGTGACCCCTTACCTGGACGACATCCTAATCAAGGCTCCGTCCTGGTCTCTCAACCTGGAGAGCCTCCGCATCACCCTGGACACCCTCTCCCGCTTCGGTTGGCTCCTCAACCGCCCCAAGTCCAATCTGTCTCCTTCGCAGACCATCCGGTTCCTGGGGCTGGACTTCAACTCTGCGAGAGCTCGTGTTCTCCTCCCAGAGGACAAGCTTTTATCCCTTCAGACGGGGGTTCGGACCCTTTGCTCCTCCCACTCGGTGACTCTCCGGTTCTGTATGAGGGTTCTGGGGCGCATGGTGGCTTCTCTGGAAGCAGTTCCCTTTGCCCAGTTCCGGACTCGTCCGCTTCAGCTCTTCCTGCTGTCGCGATGGGACAAGTCCCTTGCGTCTCTCGACCTTCTGGTTCGTCTTCCGTCTCGCCTGCGGAAGGAGCTCCAGTGGTGGCTTCGGTCTCCCTCTCTCCTCAGTGGCCGCTCCTTTCTGCCCCTTCGCTGGCAGATAATAACGACGGATGCCAGTCTCCAAGGCTGGGGCGGTGTTTGGAAACACCGGACCGTGCAGGGCTTTTGGTCCCCTCCGGAAGCCCTTCTCTCCATCAACGTCTTGGAACTCCGAGCGATTCGGCTCTCCCTTCTTCACTGGCAGTCCGATCTGCAGGGTCTCCCCGTCCGCATTCAATCGGACAACGCCACCGCCGTGGCGTACATAAATCATCAAGGCGGGACTCGCAGCAGAGCCGCCATGGAGGAAGTGGCGCTCACTCTCACCTGGGCGGAAAACCACGTGCCCGCACTGTCTGCGGTTCACATTCCCGGAGTGGAAAATTGGGTAGCGGACTTTCTGAGCCGCACACAGGTGGACCCCAACGAGTGGTCGTTACATCCGGAAGTCTTCCGCCAGATCTGCCTGCGCTGGGGGACGCCGGATGTGGACCTCATGGCCTCCCGGCTCAACAATCAAGTCCCACGGTTCGTCAGCAGAACTCGGGATCCAGACGCCGTCGCCACAGACGCCCTGGTGATCCCCTGGGACCTGTTTGCCCTCCCTTACATCTTCCCTCCGCTTCCGCTTCTGCCGCGGGTGATCAAGAAGATCAAGGCGGAAGGCATTCCGGTCCTTCTAGTGGCCCCGGACTGGCCCAGGCGCGTCTGGTACGCAGACCTAGTTTCCATGGCCGTCGACGCCCCCTGGCGCCTACCCGACCGACAGGATCTCCTCTCTCAGGGTCCCGTTTGCCATCCGCATTTTCGGTCTCTACGTTTAGCGGCTTGGCTGTTGAGACCCATATATTGAAGTCGCAAGGATTCTCCGACGCGGTGGTGCACACCATGATTCGGGCCCGGAAGGCCTCCTCTTCGCGCATTTACCATCGCGCCTGGAAATCTTTTTTACAATTCTGTGAGGGGTCCTCGGTTCCCCCCTTGCCGTTTTCTATCCCGCGTCTTCTGGCTTTTCTTCAAGCTGGCCTGGACGCTGGTCTTGCCTTACGCTCTCTTAAAGGCCAGGTCTCGGCCCTCTCTGTGTTTTTCCAGCGCCCTCTGGCCTCCCTGTCTCAAGTGAAGACCTTCTTGCAAGGCGTTGCCCATACCGTTCCCCCCTATCGGGTCCCTATTTCTCCATGGGACTTGAACCTGGTCCTCGATGCTCTCCAGTCGTCCCCTTTTGAACCACTCAGGGATATTCCCTTGCCCATGTTGTCCCACAAGGTGGTTTTTCTTGTGGCGATTACTTCACTTCGTCGAGTATCGGAGCTTGCAGCTCTTTCTTGTCGCTCCCCCTTCCTTGTCTTACATCAGGATAAGGTGGTACTGCGTCCGTCCCCTTCCTTCCTTCCTAAGGTGGTCTCCTCCTTCCATCTTAACGAGGATATTGTCCTCCCGTCCTTCTGTCCTTCTCCCGTACATCCGCGCGAGCGTTCTCTTCACCGTTTGGATGTGGTGCGTGCTCTCCGCACCTATCTTGCTCGCACAGAATCGTTCCGTCGTTCCGACGCCCTTTTTGTCATTCCGGACGGGCCCAGGAAGGGGCTCGCGGCTTCTAAGGCGACTCTGTCCCGCTGGGTTCGTCTGGCCATTTCGGAGGCGTACAGCAGCAAGGGTAAAGCGCCTCCTTTTCGGGTGTCGGCTCACTCCACTCGGTCGGTGGGGGCGTCTTGGGCAGTGCGCCATGGTGCTTCGGCCTTGCAGGTTTGCAAGGCCGCCACATGGGCGTCTTTGCACACGTTCTCTCGGTTTTTTCCGGGTGAACACTTATGCTTCCGCGGATGCGAGTTTGGGCCGCAGAGTTCTGCAGGCTGCGGTGGCTCCTTCGGTCTAAGGTTTTTTTTTTTTTTTTTGGGTTGTTTCCCTCCCTAAGGGACTGCTTTTGGACGTCCCATGGTACTGTGTCCCCCAATGTGACGACCGAGAAAGTAAGATTTTTTGCTTACCTGTAAAATCTTTTTCTCGGAGTCTTCATTGGGGGACACAGCACCCACCCTTTGCTTGGTTTATGAGTTCTTCGTCGCCCGACGATGATAGTTCTTGGTTTGAGTTAGACTGTTGTCTTGGTTCCTCCTATTGCTTTTCACACACTGGTTAGTTTACTGCCAGTAGGCGGGTTATATCCTGCTGGGAGGAGCCGACTTTCTTTTGGTCTTTTTTAGTGTCAGCCTCCTAGTGGCAGCAAGATATAACCCATGGTCCTGTGTCCCATGGTCCTGTGTCCCCCAATGAAGACTCCGAGAAAAAGATTTTACAGGTAAGCAAAAAATCTTACTGTTCACTCAGTGCTTAAAGGGGTTGTCCATGTTATATTTATTGATGACCTATCGTCAGGATAGATCATCAATATCAGATCGGCGGGGGTCCGACACCATGCACCCCACCGATCAGCTGTTTGAAGAGGAGGCGCACGCCGTACCAGCGCTGCCTCCTCTTCATTGTTTACCTGCTCTCCGTAACATCCGCAGAGGTGAGCAGGTGTAATTACACCCAAGCCGTCCTATTCATTTCAATGGGACGGCTCGTTCCCATACACTTGCATAGGAGCGATCCGTCCCATTGAAGTAAATGGGACGGTTAGATGTAATGACACCTGCGGCGGACATGCACAGGAGCAGCTCAGACCAATCTAGATGAATGGAGCTGAGCTGCAATACCAGGCACATCTGCTATCAAATACTGTAGTTGGTGCTCTGTCTGGTAGGCATTGGCACTCACGGAAGCTCCTTCAAGCAGGTAATAGGTGGGAGTACTGGAAGTCAGACCCCTTGAGGATCTCATATTGATGACCTATCCTGAGGATAGGCCATGAATATGAAAATCCTGGAGAACCCGTTTATCGCGAGTACTGTCTTTCTTTCTTTCTTGTTCTACCTTTGAAGTACTGTGGACAAGGCTTTGTCATACTGTGCTTCTGTTTTGTCTAATCACAAATCGGCCTCACTTTGTAGCTTATTGATTTCCTATGATTTCTGCCCAATAGAGCCTGGATCAGTGGACGATGCGTCAGTCAGCACTGGAGCTGCAGCTAATGATCAAACAGACATCTAATAATGTAAGTGAAGCTGTGTACTCGTCTGGTTAGAAAATCTGCATGTGATTTTTTTTTTTGCATTTCTAGCACTTTATATCATTTGTAAATCATTTAACCCATGCTAATGAAGGTGGGGGAGCAGTAAGTAAAGATCTAAGCATGAAAATTAAAATGTTTGGCCTTTTTACTTGAATACCTTACCGGCATTGTGTGAAACTAATGCCTAGCATTCTTTGCAATTTTTTTAAGATTGTTTCATACTGACCTTATATACTTTAATTTATAAAATGTGTAGTTATTCTGTAGGATGTCTATCATTCTTTTTCTCAAAGTATATAATAGACAACAAGGGGAAACGGGTTATTGTTGTTTGTATGGAATTGACACTTTGCCATATGCTTCAGATAGACGCCCAGCGTGTTCAGGCATTTAAAATCGAATGTGTGTGGGCACTTTAAATCTGTTATAGCATTCATTTTTAATTATTGGCGCCTAATACAAACATATGGGTATAGGTTAGCGCAACGGCAAATATAATCTTCCTTTTTTAAATTTTGTAATGTAGTTCACAGATGTAATTTGAATACTGTATATTCTAAGGGATTGCCAACATTTGACCTTTTCGCAGCGCTTTACATCTAGTTATTGATGAATTTAGTGTATTTCACTTTTTTTGCCATTTTATAGGAAATGAATTCACTCCTGGAAAATATTGCTAAAGCTACAATTGAAGTGTTCCAGCAATCTGCAGAGACGGTGTGTTCAACCCCTGCCAACACTGCACCCCCTAGCAATGCCCCAAGCAATGCGGCTCCCGCTGCTAAATCGAAGCCTGTGCTCAGGTACGCTCAGACAGATGATATTTCTAACCAGCACTTGTCATGGCGGATTTACTAACTGTTGGCTCCTGTCTTCTGCTTGGTCTCGTTTCAGTGCTTTGGAGCGGTCTGGTGTCTGGCTTGTAGCTCCTCTCATTGCCAAGCTGCCAACATCTGTGCAAGGTCATGTACTTAAAGCAGCTGGGGAGGAGCTGGAGAAAGGACAGCATCTTGGATCATCTTCTCGTAAGGAGCGTGACCGACAAAAGCAGAAAAGGTAAGTGCAAATGAAAATGTTTGTGAAAAATGGAATAATGCAGCATGAAGATGGCAGCAAACCAAGACCTTCCCTACAATAGTTACAATTTATGTATTTAGTTGATTATTTAATTTCAGTTTTATTTCTCTGGTTTTCACTAGATTTTTTTCCAAGCACCTCCCTTCCCTATTGTAGGACAGGCATGGATGCTAAGGATAGCTGTTTATTACTTGGGTTTTAAAATCTTGCATTTTCCCATTCTTTCTTGGCAGTATGTCTCTACTCAGTCAGCAGCCATTTTTATCATTGGTGTTAACCTGTTTAAAGGGGCAGGATGAACAGAGAGAGGGACTTTTGACTTCTTTGTACAGTCAGGTGCAGCAGGTAAGTGATCACGATAAAGCAGCCTTTTCTACATTTTGATGGTGATTGAACCTTGTTTCCCGAGTTGAGTAGGGTAGAGCTGGTACCATGCAGTAGAAAATTTGTTTTAGTCATATGAGCAAAGCTAGTTTAGTAGGCCACCCTTTAAAAGTGTCCACCCATACTGTTCAATCTTCTAATTTTCTGCGTTGTTGTACTTTGCTGTGATGGATACTGCTGATCCATGTGAGTATACTGAGCGTGGTATTTTCTTCACCCCCCCCCCCCCAACCTTCATAAACACTTTTGTGTTTGTGAAACACTGATCTACATATATGGAACTTCTAGTCTAAGGGCTCATGCACACGACCGTTGCTGTTTTTGCAGTCCGCAAATTGCAGATCCGCAAAGCACTGATACCGGCCGTGTGTCTTCCGCATTTTACGAAACAACCTGCCCTCTATAGAACTGTCCTAATTTTCGTTTTTTATGTTAATCATGGGATAACTCCTTTAAGAAGTTGATTAGTATACAGCTTTCTTCTTCTTATTTTTAAATTATATCTTTTTCAGATTGTTAGCAACTGGAGAGATGATCAGTATCAAGATGACTGTAAAACGCCTCAGCTTCTCCATGATGTATTGAAGCTCAGGCTGAACTTGGTGAGTAACTTTGACCATGTGTTGGTTTGATGAAACCTGAATAATAGCAGAGCGTAGTAGGAGGGTCATCTCCTCAGTTAGGACTACAACTTTAAGACTTATTCCCATCTTATAATGTTATGGCTTATACAGGTGATATGTCCTAACATTTTAAAGGTGGTTTTCTGAGAGGTTAGTATTAATGGTTTGTCCTCAGAATGGGTATCAGCATCTGATCGGTGGTGGTCTAACTCTTTTTTTTTTTTTTTTTTTTTTTTTTTTTTAAAGAGACCACTGTGCTGCAGTGAGATCTGCGCTCTTCTTAGGCCAGCATCTTTGTGAATGGCCCTAGTCTATACAATGTACGGTGCTGTGCTTGGTAGGGTTTGAGGAGGCTGCAGTGCTCACTGGTGCACCGCACCCTCTTCAAATCCTAAAGATAGCCCATCAGTATTAAACTCCTGGAAAACCCCTCTAATTGGTGGGCGTTCAATTCTTGGGACCTCCACCATACGAGCAAAGGGGTCGAGGTGAATGGTGCAGTGTTGTATTTTCCAGCACAGTGGATGGACAGGAGCATTGCTGTAGTAGTAGCACGTAAGCAGTTATGCTGCCTCTTTATTCTCAGGATTGTGGAGATCCTGGCAGTAATTGATGCCATTTTGATAGGGTATGTATTTAATTGATTACTATAGTAGAAAAACCTTTTTCAGGAGTGAAATATTTATAACCTCATGATTTTCTAATTAGTGGGAGTCCATCTCCTGGAACCACCCACCGAACAGCTGTTTGAAGACTCAGTGACACTCCATTGAATGCTGTGGTCTCTTCTAGGCCAGCAACTTCATGTTCATTGGTCTCATGGCCTAAGCACAGCTAACTCCCATTCAAGTGAAAGGGCCTGGGCTGCAATACCAAGCACAGCCACTATAAAATGTACCACACTGTGCTTGGTATGCTGTGAGGAGGCCATAGAGCTCACACCGGAGTAATGTGGCCTCTTCAAGCAGCTGATTGGTGGTGGTTCCAGGTGTCAGACCCTCACCAATCAGAAATTGATGACCTATCTGGAGGATCTAGTAGTTAGGGCTGTCAGTGCTGTGATTGCAATGATTTCTGACCTGTACACGAGTGGGTGGGTGGGTGCTATGGAGGGGGTGTCTGTTTATCTTATCAAAGGGCTCCAGGGCTGTAGTATGCCCTCTTAGGGTCCAGGTTAGTATATTATTATGTAACCTACAACTATTATGATTTTTTTTTTCAGGTTGGTGGAATGTTTGATACTGTTCAACGCAGCACTCTCCAGACAACAGAGTGGGCAGTGCTCCTCCTGGATATTATAAGCAGTGGCACCGTGGACATGCAGTCTAATAAGTAATTACCTTGTGTGCCTAATAAAATTGCAACTCACTCTAACACTGTACTTCCTTACACACACCATGTAACTCTTTGGAGATGGCATAAGTTCCTTGGCAAATTCTTCCACAGTAGATTTTGATTCATTGCAGCTAGGATCATTAGGTTTCCTCTGCAATCTTTCCATTGTTAAAATATAGTGGCTCACCACCTGATAGGGAATGAAGTGCTCTATCTATGACACACCCTAAGTCCTATTTCTGCAACACTACGAAAATAGGTTTTCTCTTTGATAGGCACACTTACATATGAGTAAATAGATGGATTAGATGCCGCAAGGTAAATATATAAAAAACGTAATTTATTGTATCCAAACAATTAAAAAGTGAATGAGAAGTAAAATAGGGTAGGGGTATTTTTAAAATAAAATGTACATATATTCTCTTCCACTGCTCATATAAATCAATTTCAACACTGAACTATTATTATTATTAGAGTTGAGCGAACGTGCTCGTAACGAGCACTGTACTGCTCGGATCCCCTGCGCTCACATGAGCGCAGCCATCCGGATCCGTCGTCCTCACCCGACTGCAAGTCAGTGGGGACGGATCCGTTTGGTATGACACACTCGTGAGAGAAGAGAATGAGCACGTTCGCTCAACTCTAATTATTATATATCTATATGGAAGTAGGTATTGACAAGTCTTCCATATATATATAGATAATAAGATTTTATGCTGCCTTATGTATATATGCATAAAAATACATTAGACCAAGAGGTAAAAACAGAATAAGTGAGTAAACAGTCCTTTTAGTGAATTGATAGGTAAAAGGAGCGCTCAATGTCCTTTATGGTTATGATTTATAACCAAAAACAGCCAATAAAAATTAAAATAGAGGTATATTAGAATGGAAATAAAAATAAAAATAGATAAAAATGAATGAAGACATTGGAACATATGCTAAATGTATATTTAAAAATATGAAAAAATATAAAGAATGATTAAGAAATGACAAACAATGATAAAAATAAAGATCATATGATGAATAAAAATTAGAATAATAAAAGACACACATTATGATATTATACTATGCTTAGTTGTCATGGTGGGATTCTTACATTGTTTTTAATGGTTGGGTCTCATGTTCCATATTTATATTTTATTTTGTATATATTTTCTATTTATTTTATTTTGGAATATCATTTTCCCCTTTTCTCTTTTTTTCTCTCTTCTTGAATTCTTTTTTGTGCTATTTTGTTTCTGATTCAATATAGATCTAGGTGAGATTCATCACACATCATAAGGACATTGAGCACTCCTTTTACCTACCAATTCGCTAAAAGGACTGTTTACTCACTTATTCTGTTTTTACCACTGTTTTTACCTCTTGGTCTAATGTATTTTTATGCATATACATATGATAGCATAAAATCTTATTCTTATATATATAAAAATAGACTTGTCAATACCTACTTCCATATAGATATATAATTATAATAATAGTTCATCGCTGAAATTGATTTATATGACCAGTGGAAGAGCATATATGTACATTTTATTTTAAAAATACCCCTACCCTATTTTACTTCTCATTCACTTTTTAATTGTTTGGCTATAATAAATTAAGTTTTTTATATATTTACCTTGCTGCATCTAATCCATCTATTTACTCATATGTGAGTGTGCCTATCAAAGAGAAAACCTATTTTCCTAATCTTTCCATTGTACCTACCAAGCAGTAAAGAGATTAGGTTTCAGCCATGCTCCCAGTCACTGTCAATGCTGGTCTTGAAGACTCCTAAACTCTGCAGGACTCGAATTCCACCCACACATTCCATAATCCTTTAATGGGGGCTTTTGGGACCTGTCACCACAAAATGAAATCTGAAAGCACCATGTTATAGAGCAGAAGAAGCTGAGCAGATTGTCTATATTTCTGGGAAAATATTCAGTGAAACCTGTAATTTATACATTTATACCTGAAGAGCTCTCAGTATAGGCAGAAGGTGTTAGCTGTCAGTCACCGATAACACCTCCTGCCTATACTGACAGCTGTTCACAGGAGGTGGGAAAAGCAAAGGTATAAATTATAGGTTTTACTGAATCTTTTCCTACAAATCAGTCCGCTCAGCTTCTTCTGCTTAGTAATGTGGTGCTTTCAGATTGCATTGTATTTTGTGATGACAGGTTCTCTTTAGGCCATATCAGAATTTAGCTATAATGGGTGTTTATAAGGTCAGGAGATCACAAAGATAAGGTTTCACATGAGCAGTCAGCTGACAGAACTCAGAAGGGATAGTTTGCAAAGACGGATCTTTTAGCCACATGTATCACAAAAACTGCTGAAATTTTTTAAGACTAATTGGAAAAAATTATTATTTTTTAGCTCAAAATTAGTAAAATGCAAGCATAAACAATTGCCCCGAAGGTGCCCATGACCTTAAACTCCAAAGAGTATTGAAATTATTTGCCCTATCGACATTTATGCCATAAATACTACATTACTGACTCACTTTTACCCATAAATGTGCACATCTAAAATACCCCAAAATTTTCAGAAAGTATATGTCCTACTGTAAAATTTGAAGTTATTCTGCCATCTTCTGTGTAAAATGCCTTAACCATGTAGCTCTGACAAGTCTTTACTTTTCAGTGAGCTCTTCACCACTGTGCTGGACATGTTGAGTGTGCTGATTAATGGAACTTTGGCTGCTGATATGTCTAGTATCTCACAAGGCAGCATGGAGGAGAACAAAAGGGCATATATGAATTTAGTGAAAAAACTCCGGGTAAGTGTGTTTTTTTTTTTTTTTTTTGTTTGCTTCCTTTGAATGATTTGCTGCTGTGCAAGTTTCTTTTTGGCTACCTTACACATATCACGCGTTATTTTGTCTTACTGCAGAAAGAATTAGGTGACCGTCAGTCGGAGAGCTTGGAGAAAGTACGCCAGCTGTTGCCTTTACCAAAGCAGACGCGGGACGTAATAACTTGTGAACCTCAGGGATCTCTTATTGACACCAAAGGAAACAAGATAGCTGGCTTTGACTCTATCTTCAAGAAGGAGGTGAATGTTGTTGCTGAAGATTAAGGGAAAAACAACCTAGAAACAAAAATGAGGTGGATTTTGTATAAATTGTTGTCTTTAGTTTTCACAGACTTAGACTGCCTTATTTTTATTTTAATGTGGAACTATTCTTAACCCCTTAAATGACTGAGCCAGTTTTATTTTTGTTTTTCCTCCCCACCTTCCAAGAGCCGTAATATTTTTTTTTTTATATTTATTATTTTTTCATTCACACAACCTTATTTTTACACAACACAGTTTTTATTGGTACCATGTTGGGGTACATACAGCTTTTTGATTGCTTTTATTCAATTTCTTTGGGGCAAGGTGACTAAAAATGTCAAATTGCACTTTTTTTCCATAATGGCATTCACCCCCACACGATAAATAGTTTTTAATATTTTGTGGGTTTTTAAATATAATTTTCTTTTTTTCTTTTTTTTTTTACTATAATTTTTAGTCTCTGAGGGGACTTGAAGATATAATCCTCTAATTGCTTATACCATAGACTGCAATAGAATATGGGATTGCTTGATTTTTAATGGCTGCCTGTCAAGTTGCGCTGTTGACACGGCTTAAAGTGCAGCTTACTGTGACAGACTAGGGAGCCTTCACAAGGCCCCAGACTGTCATAGTAACTGATAGGAGCCCTGTGATTTGGCCACGGAAGCTCCGTTCAGAGGACAGAGGGAGCCTTGGATAGCTTTTATCTCCTATCCAGGCCATTGCGGTTGGGTGTCTGCTGTATTATACAGCCGGCACCTGATGCATATGGATTTCATCCTCCTTTAATCAAAGTTGAATAGATTGGCAGGGCTTATCCCCGGAAAGTATTTATCACTTATTCGGTCTCTGTATACTTTCATGCAGCTGATCGCATGCCATCGAAATATGTGACCACTGCAGCCAATCACTAGCTTCAAGACTAGTTCCAAACATAATGAGGATGGTGTTTGGTTGCAGCAGTTGGACTTCTGAGGATTAAAGAATTCTTTTGCTATTTGAAGAAAAATATACAGCGGGCAAACACTTTCTACAAGATTTCTCCTTACTGGGCCTCTTTCAAATATCGATGACATCCATCATGGATGTTAAGACGGTCAGTGTTTCATCCATGAAGATGACCTTGAAGAATCTGTGTTTGGTTCTTATGTCCGTTTTTAGCCTTCTGTGTTTCATCCATATTCCACATAAACAGCTAGGCTGAAAATTCATTTCCGGAGCATCTCCTACCAATGATCCGTGAAAATTACTGGCAGAACATGGATGCCATCTGTGTTGTCAGTGGTTTTCATGGACCCATAGACTTCAGTGGGCATATTTGGTCTGCATCATTAACTTGAGGACTGCAAGTCGGTGGTTTTTCCACTGACCCATAAACACATTAAAATCAAAGGGGATATGTGCTGTTCATGGAGAAAACAGACAGCGCACGCCCTTGAGTCTCTGAAATGTGAAAGAAGCCTTACAGCAGAACAGCAAATATGGTTGCAAGAAAAAGTAAGGGGATCTTTTGGGATTACATGGATTTCATGATTACTAATAAAGTGTGATTTGATTGTCTAGAATTGTGACTTTGTTAACAAATACAGTCTAACTAAAATAATACACAAGCGGCTGTACTGTTCATATCTTTTATTTAGCAAATTGAGTAAGCATAATTCACAATAACACATTTTGTTGAGAAGAACATATTTGTCAGTAACCAGGCTTTGTGTGCCTTTAATAAGCAACGCAACTGTGAAACTTTTCCTTTTTGCACTGTGGATGTTTACTCAATGCGCTCAAAAAGACATGATCAGTACAATTGTGTGTTATCACACAGGAATCACAATTATAGACAATCAGATCCCATTTTATTAGTAATCCATTTAGAAATCTAGGTAACTTCAAATGGTTCACATTTTTGTGGAACTGTAGATCTAAGCTGGCTACAGCTACATGGTTCTGAGAGAGAAGCTTGGATATAAGTTTTCGGTAATATCCAAATCCACTTAAAGCCTGGAGGAGATAACATATGAAGTCTTTGTCACTCCTTACAAAGCCAGATATCTCAGTAGGGAAGACTCTTCTGTAGGTGAATGTTTTCTTTGGAATGGAAGACATGGGCACACAGGTTTACATGACAGTAAAACTAAACTAGCGCATCTGCGTTATATTTTATGTAATGATAGAAAGTGTACATTCTTTATACTAACAATTCTGTGCTGTTTAATATAGCATAGCATATATTAAAAGCGTCAGAGCCATTTGTTAAAGGGCATCAAATTACTTGTTTTTTCTGCATTGCTTTAAAGGTCAGATGATAAAATGCTGGCTGCCTGCAGCTGCCACTATAAATATGTATTATGATGTTAATTAGCAAAGAATTTGGGACCTTTTTAGAAAGAAATGCAAAACTACCACTATGACTACTGTAAATAATAAGAATAACAGCAGTGATTTAGGTGAAAAGATCTTTTGGATAAGGATTGCCACGTAGTCACAAATGGTTGCTTAGGTGCCTTTAGAAGTACACAACAACACGGCAGACCTTTATTTAACTTTAAGACTTAAAACCTGCATATGCCATATACCTGGAGAGTTTCAAACATTTCATCCGTAAAGTTGCACACAGCTGTAAAAATGTGAAATGGACTAAAGTACGTGCCAAATTTAATCTTCAATATTTTTCTGTACATAATTCTTTACTGTAACTTTTTCTTTTTGAACTCCATTCCCAGGGACTTCAAGTTTCCACTAAGCAGAAAATTTCCCCTTGGGACCTTTTTGAAGGTCTGAAACAATCTGCTCCTCTTTCCTGGGGGTGGTTTGGTACTGTGCGTGTAGATAGACGAGTCTCGAGGTTGGAGGAGCAACAGAGGTTACTTCTGTACCACACACACTTGAAGCCTAAGCCACGCACTTACTATTTGGAGCCATTGTCTCTTCCTCCTGAAGATGAGGAGCCACCAACTCCAACAAGTAGTGAGCCCGATAAGAAGCTGAGTGAGCCACTCAAAGTGGATAAGAGCGGAGGAAGCTGCCCAGGTACCGGTGATGAGAGAAAGAAACAAAGCAAGAAAAACAAGAAGACTCGTCAACCAGCAAACAAAGGAGAGGTATGAAAATATTCAAACTATTGCACAGTAGTTCTTATTACTTTCTTATTACATACAAGCAGTAGGTATCAAAATCGTGTATGTTTGAAATTGACTTGAAACGCCCTTATTTGCAGAATACAATAATTATTTGTGTGTTTTATTCAGGATTATGGGCTTGGTGGAGGACGCTCAATGCCTTATCAAATGGGAGTTCCCACTGACCTTCTGCACTCCCAAGGAGGGGGGTCCATGTCTCGATTGCCTTATGGAGCACAGAGCGTGTACACTCAGAATCAACCCTTACCTCCTGGTGAGTTTTAAAGATTAGCCCTAGTCATCCCATAATTTTACAGTGCCTACACTGTTGTGGGGTACAGTCGATGGTTGGGCTTGAACATTGTACCATGGAGAAGCATATATCTGGTTTTACATAGGTGCAATGATACGTAAGCCCAATTAGCACAGAATTTGCACAGTTTAAAGGCTGCACACCTTTGGGGACAATTTTATTTATAATTGCATTGTACTGATTTTGAACAAAAAAAATTTTTTTAATTGGTCTTTATTAAAAATATGATGTCCTTTTTCCTGTACAGAGCTGACATGCTTTAGTAGCAACCTCTCTGCTTTCTGACATTATAAACACACGCTCATTATAGCTCCGTTCTCATCTTACTGATAAGAATGTGGTTTAAATAAGTGTTTATGACCTCTCAGTAGTTTAGGGATGAGGTTTATTAGATAACACAAAGTGAAAGTGAATGTACCAGTCATACAGCTAGAAAAACAGTTAAGTCAGCAGATTTGTCTCTATGAAACTGACTGAACTATGGCATGTACACTTAGCAGCTTAAGGCATCTGTATTGGTCCTATGTTTATACGTGCCTGCATTGCTGAGAAAAATGAAGTTTTTATATATGCAAATGAGCAACAGGAGCATTGCCTTTACTCCTAGAGGCTCGACTCTTTGCAACTGCTGCACCCTCTCCACTTTGACGGGACCAGATGTGATCATGTTTACACTGCCTGGCCCTGTCAATCAAAGTGCAGAGAGAACAGAGAAGGTGGAAAGGAAACACCCCCATTGCTCCTAGACACTCATTTGCATATACTAAGACATAACTTTTCTCAGCAATGCGGGCCTATATGAACATGAAACCAACACAGATGTCTTCAGCTGCCAAGTGCACATGTAACAGGCCAGCCAGTGTCATAGGTACAAATCTGCTGACAAATGCCCTTTTTGTTGCTGGCATACAGTCTGGTTTCATCAATTTCTCTCCAATGTTCTGACCTCTTGAAACAGGTGGTCCACGTCTGGACACATATCGTCCACCTCGCATGAATATGGTAAAGGTAGTTCAAGCTCGACCGCCCTATGGAGGTGGTGTTCCACCAGTTGTAGGAGGGATGATGGATCCATATAAGCCTATCATGTACAGACAACAACCTCCTATTCCCCAGGGTCAATTACTAAGGCAACATCTTCAGGCAAAATTGGTGAGTGATTTTCAGGTTGTGTAAAATTAAAAAGAAAACAAAAAAAGCCTGCCTCTGTATTTATTACTTAGTGTTCTCTCCCTCAGCAGACGCAGGGTATGATGACTCAACCTGTTCGACAAATGACACCAACTCCCCCATATGGATCTATGCAACCCTCCCAGGTATACCTGGTTCATAATGTAGGATTCTGCCATCCATCATTTTATTCATACCATTTTTACAATTAGAAGAGTGGCTACAAAGGAGCAGGAAGCCAGACTTGAGGCAGCCCATTCTCTAGATCAGGGATCTCAAACTCGTGGCCCTCCAGATGTTGCAAAACTACAACTCCCAGCATGCCCTGGTAGCCGAAGAATGTCCAGGCATGATGGGAATTGTAGTTCTGTAACAGCTGGAGGGCCACGAGTTTGAGATCCCTGCTCTAGATGGACCATGCTTAGGAGGCAGCAAGACTGGGCTTTTTCTGTCCTTCTCTTTCTAACAATCTAGTCTTATAGCAGTATTAAACAGTATAAAAACTGTGTAATTTCAGCTGAATTAATTGATATTCAAGAGATTTTCCTGAATAGTTTATTGAACTGTACAAAGAAATTCACATAGAGAAGACAGTGAGTGTACGTGTGCAGCACACACCCATTCTCAGGATCATGATGGTCCTACTGGTACGGCACATCACATCACGCTATTAGCAAAGTCGCTCAAACCGCTGCCTGTAGGACTGCAGAGTATACACTTTTTCTGTCATAGAGAAATAAGATTTTATTTTATTTTTTTAATCTCTTGAAAATTGCTTTCATGTTTTCATTACTTATTGTGGGAAAAAAAAGTCTTACAAGAAAGTATGTGCCAATTGATATGTATGAGAAGCCCTAACATAGATATTACCTTTTTCTGTTAGCTGCCTGACTTTACACCTTTTTTTTCTAGGGTTATACAACATACACTTCCCATGTGCCCATGCAGCAGCATCCTCCTCCATCACAATCTGGTGGTTTGGTACCATCTGCCTACAATACACAGTCATATCCTGGTACTCTTCCACCTTCTGGTGGGACACTCCTTGACTCTGTGAGACAGATGCCACAGAGGCCAAGTGGTTATGTCCATCAGCAGGCATCTGGTTACAATCATAATCCACAAACGGGACAGAGGTAAACAAACTTCTTAAAACTTCCGTTTTTTGTTTTGTTTTTTTTTTGTTTTGTTTTTTTTGTGATGTTTTCAATGTTTTCATCTGTAATCAGATTCCCACACCAACAAATGCAGCAGGCTGGCATGATGACTGGAATGGGCCATATGACTGCACAGAATGTACCAGGTACAATACGGCCCACTCAGATGTTACCAGACCAGCAACAGCAGCAGTATCTGAGGCAGCAACAAATATTAAGAGTAAGTGCATAATATGTATTGAGGAGGAGGAACATTCTAAGGCCATGTCGGTATTGCAGCCCGCAAACAGTGAAGTGAAAATGCAGTGCATACAGAGTGCTTCTGTGGGGGTTTCTCTCCGTGCCTCTGCAAATAAAACTTGTTCTATTTTTTGTGCAGATGGATCATGGACCCATTCAAGTTGAATGAATCTGGATCCATCTGCAGCAGCCGCACGGATGGTGCCCATGCATTGGGGACAGCAAATTATGGTCCCCAATCCATGCAATGGCCATGTGCATGAGGCTCAAGTGTGTTGTGAGAAGAATTCAGAGTTTTCAGGTATCTTACAGGTTCTCTTAACTTTATTAGCAGCAGCAGCAACAGCAGCAGCAGCAGCAGCAACAACAACAACAACAGGCTCAGGCTCCTCCTCAGCCCCAAGCTCCACCTCAGCCACAGCCACCACCTCAGCAGGTAGCAGCAGTACCGCAGGCCCAGACACAAGGACAGCCCCCAGGACTTGGCATGCAGACACTGGCACCACAGCAACCTATGGTAAAATGGTCAACTGTCAGTTGCAGTAGACACGTGTGTGTGTTTGTGTGTGTGTATATATATATATTATTTTTTTTTCACCTTTTTAATAGAAAAAACATCTTCTCGTTTTGATTTGCTGTGGAATCTGCATTTTGAGATGACATGTTTCTGACCGCAGATTAGCCCTGTTCAGTGGGGCTCATCTGTGTGTTGCTACCCACTCATGGGTTCCAAGCAAACTACTTGGGAATTCCACAAAAAGAAGTGACATCACTTCCTATATTCCACGTCAAGTTTTTTTTTTTTCTTTTCCTGTTATATTTGGATTTCATATATACATATTCTGCTCTTAGTTTCAAAGACAAGGTCTGCAACAAACTCAGCAGCAGCAACAGACAGCAGCTCTTGTACGACAACTACAACAGCAGTTATCCAGTGAGTATTCCCTGTATGAGTGCATGTTCAATTTAACCTCCTCTTATCCCTGTATACCTTGCTGTTTCATAAATAATTCATGCTTACTTGGGTACTCAGAACTGTGTGTGCAGCACTTTGTGCTTTGTATTTCCCCCTCCCTGTGCAGCCGCCCGCAGGTGCAGAGTAGCTAATATTCTTGTTCTCTTTCCAGACACGCAACCACAGCAAGCTTCCAATCCATTTGGGCGTTTCTGATATATGGCTCAAACCTATGGGTGATGGCTGTGCTTTGGTTCCCTCCTGAGACAGAAGACAGGCATCTGAAACTGAATAAAGTGTTATTGGACTGCTATGAAGAAGAAAGACAATGACTCGGTGTCATGGCACATGAATTTAGTAAACCTGGACTCTTGTATAATAAGGCATGGGGAACCAGAGTGTCAAATGGTGCCCCTAAAGTTGAGAGCAAGGGCTTTTAAGTCTTGTGGACCTTTTACTTTTCAAAAAATTTTTATTATTTTGATAATGAAATGATAAAATTGTCATTTTCTAACCTATTTATATGGCAACCTGATCTCAGGCACATGTATGAACATGGTTACAAATACTTCCTTGCTCTTTCCCTGTTACTGTAAGTAGCTAATTAGACAAAATATCGCAAATGAGCGGTATTCATTTGGCCTACATAGATTTTTTCAGCAGGTGGTGCGTGCTTGCTGTTTTGGATTTTAATAGCCTTGATGGTGAAATTGGACACCCTATGCAGTATTTTGTCTTAAAGTTTATGTGCACATACCATTGGGATTTTTTTGTACATACTACTACTATAGTAGTTTATTACCTTCCAGATAGCTGTAACACCATCTGAACATACATAATTCAAGTGATTTTGTCCCAATTACCAGATTTCCATTTTTTTTCTGATGCGCTGAAGTCTATTTAAGAGGAGTCAAAAAAAAAAAAAAAGCCAATAAATTATACTTAAAAAAAAGCCAATAAATTCTACTCTATATATAGATTATACTCCAAATACTTTGGTTAAAGCTATTCTTGGCTGTTCCTTAAACTTGAGAACGAGAAGCTTATGGACCTTGTGGTGCATATGCCTTTTATACAGTCATGTGAAAAAGTATAAAGTTTTATTTGTTTTTTAATTTAACATGTGAACTTATCCTGAGCTTCATTTAAACCGTATATAAAGGTGATACAATTCAACAAAAACAATAACTAATTGACTTTGCATTAGTTTATTAAACAGAAATTCACAGATTGCGCACACACAATGTTGTAAAGATTTATAGGAATTCTCCTGCCCTTTTTAGAAAATACCAGTGTTCTCACCTGTGGATATGAAATATTGTTTCCTTGGTACTTACCTCTCCGTCACGCTGCAGCCCTTAGACTTGCTGCAGGCTCTTCCGCTGAAGTCCTAACTGTATGTGTCCTGAGTCTTCCTGTCCAGCTGCATATTCAGTATAGGCACAGTGCTACAGGACAAAATCCAACAAAACAGGCTCTGTAGAAATGCTGTAATTTGCACAAAAGAATGACTCATTTTTGATAATGATGGGTAAAAGTTTGACCCTTTTCAACTAGCCACCTTTAGGTCAGTAGGAGATTTTAATTTCATTATACATTATAAAGTCTAAGGAAGCACAAAGTGCAGCACTCACCTATGTATAAACACTAACGGGCACAGAAGTGCTTAGGGTTGGTTCATATCACGTTTTTGCCAACGTATATGTTGGGGGAAAATAAAGGATACAAAAGCATAGCACACCACTCTTTTCTATCCTGCCGAGTCTGTTAAAAAACATATACGTATACGTTTTTTACAATCGCAGTCTATGGTGAATGGATGCCACTGTATGGCATCCTACTGAGACATCCGTTAACGTATACGTTTTTTAAAATATGAGCGGATGCCAAAAACGTGATGTGAACACAGCTATGGAGAAGATGAGCTGTTTTTTCTCCCTGACTGTGATGCGCCTCGCTACTATTGGGAGGAGATGCCCACTGAGAAACCCTGGTGTCTTCTCCTTCCTGTACTGATGCTCAGTATTTATATACTGGGCATGAAAACTGCAGGGGGGCAAGTGAGGGGTAATTGAAAAAAACAAGGAGGAAACATCAGCGAAGCATTCCCCAAAAGTAAAGATACTTAAAAAGGTCCTCTTTAAGCCTTTAGATGCAATCACGGCATCTAAATGGTTAAAAACCCAAAAGTGTGCGACCGGTGATCCTGAAAGCCAGTTATTGATTCTAATATGCTCTCTCTGAAGAGATCCAGTGTATTAGAGCTGCAGTTCCTAAGTTGGCCAGCAGGTGGCAGGCCAACATTGGATAACGGCAGTTGGAGCTTTTACTGTAGTTCTAGGGAAATAGAGTATAAGCTGTAAGAAATCTGCATATTGTAGCATCCTAAAAGGGCTACAAAAATGGTAAGAAATATTAAAAAGTATATAAAATCACCCCCCTTTTCCTAGAATAAAAAAATAAATACATAAACAATTCAAAATCTAAACCTGATGGACATCACTGTGTCATGTCCAAAAATGCCTGTACTATTAAAATATTTATCACATGTGAATGGAGTAACAGAAAAAAAAATGATCAAAATGGCCGATTTGCCCTTTTTGCTGAAAAGTGTTAGCTCCTTCTCTCAGCTATACCCCTCCTGCAGACACTGAGCTAATCAATTTTAGTTAAGGGCTTATGCACACAAACGTATTTTATTTCCGTGTCCCTTATCATTTATTTCAATGGGTCCGCAAAAAAAACAGAAGTTATCCATGTGCCTTCCGTTTCTGTATGTCCGTTCCGCAAAAAAAAAATAGAACATGTCCTATTGTTGTCCGCATTACAGACAATAGCACTGTTCTATTAGGAGCAGCTGTTCCGTTCTGCAAAATACGGAATACACATGGACGCCATCCGGATTTTTTGCGGACCGCAAAATACGATTTTGTTCATGAGCCCTTAATGTCTATAGGAGGTAGACACTTTTTCTGCAGATCTGCCACAGATCTTTTTTCTAGGTTTGGGCCACCTGTTCACATGAGGGGGAGACCAGCGAGTCCCCAAGCCTGCTGCTTGTTCCCCACCTCTGGAAAGCAAGGAGGAACAGCGGATCTCAAATTCGCTGTTACCTGCTAACAATCGTGTCACCTTAGGTGACAGGGTGGGCAGAAACTGTCAGGTAAGTATATTACCTTCCCCTTGGATCCTGACCCCAGGTTCTAAAGGGTTAATCTTTTCCCGCTGGTGCCCCCTTCTCGCGAACACAGGAGAAAATGTTTTACAAAACATAGTTTTCCTTCCTAGCTTGTGGCACCAAATCACCTGGCCGCCAGCCCCTTCACCTTCCTCCTGGGCCTGTCGGTGCATTTCCAGCAATTGCATACCTGTTGGGGCGGCTGCTGCCTTTTTCTTCAGGGCATTGGTATGCCTGTCCCTGGCCTTCTTCCGTTCCCCAATGGAACTTCCGCTCCTTCCCTGCAAGACCGTTGCAGCCAGAAGTTCTTCCAGTCGGCCCCGCTTCTACGCAAGACCCTGGCTTTAAGGCCTAACTCAGCTTCCGGACTGTTTAGGGACAGGAACTGCGTCTCCTGCGTGTAAAATATTTTGCTCCCATACTTTCTCCTCCTACAATGACCTGCCGTGCTTCGACCCCCAACCCCATGTCTAACGCTTTCCTTGCCTCTCCACTTAATATGGCTGGGGCTTAAGGTTGAAGATATGTAACCCTATTATTTGAAATAGTTTATTACTGAGTTGGGGCTTAGGGCTGACAGGATTAATTTTGGAATTACTTCCTGTTCTGGACAGGAGTTCCTGCCACCCATCTTCCCTGTCATTATTACAATTTCTACCAACAAGGACCGTACTTGCTGAACTCCATTCCATAGGTGGAGTTATTCCACTACCACTGGATACTGTACTTCCTGTGGCATTTCCCTCCTTCTATAGGTGGAGTAATTGCATCACCACTGGATACCGTACATCCTGTAGCATTACCCTCCTTCCATACGTGGAGTAATTGCACTACCGCTGGATACTGTACAGCCTGCCACATTACCCTCCTTCCACAGGATGAGTAATTCCACTGGATACTGTACATCCTGTCACATTAGCCTCCTTCCATAGGCGGAGTAATTGCACCATCACTGCATACTGTACCTCATGTCATATTATCCTCTTTCCACAGGCAGAGTAATTGGGTTGTTGATCCAGGGAGTAATTCTGATTGGAGTCGGGAAGGAATTTTTTTTCCCCCTAAAGTGGGGAAAATTGGTTTCTACCTCACAAGGTTTTTGTTTTTTTTCCCTTCCTCTGGATCAACTTGCAGGATAACAGGCCGAACTGGATGGACAGATGTCTTTTTTGGCCTTATAAACTGTTACTATGTTACCACTGCATACTGTACATCCTCTCATATTACCCTCCTGCCACAGGTGGAGCAATTACACTACCACTGGAATACTGTACATCCTGATGCATTCCCCTCCTCCAGGTGGAGTACTTGCACTACCACTGGAAACTGTATATCCTCTCACATTACCCCCATTTCAAAGGAGGAGTAATTGATTAACATTGCCTACTGTGACTACTACTCACTTATTCCCTGTCACATTGCCTCCCGTTCCATGGATGCAATATTTGCTTGAGACAGTAACTACAATGCCCTTATCCCCCTTAACAGGTGGCATGTAGGCACTACCACTGTATACTGTGTCTATTGTCGCATCTCCTTCCTCAGATAGTCCTCTTGTGTGTTGGTGTTGGGCGGCTACGTGGCAGCCTCTATCTTCTCAGAGTGTTGCCCCACGACATAACCTGTGAGGAAACCACATTATAGTGTTATTCATTGTCATTGACACCTTCAATAGGCGCACCATATGCACTGGTTACCAGCTTTCCTCCTTCTGAGGTGGAGTATTGCGCTAGGACTTTTCATGCTGGCTACTGCTGTATGCTGTTTGGCCTCCTTCTCAGTTGGAGTCTCTACACTGGCCCTAGATGCTGTGGCTGCTACTGTATTACCTGCTTTTCTGAGGGAGTATTTGTGCTAGCCATAGACTCTGTGGCTCCTCCTGTTCTGAGTCTACTACTGTAGGACCCCTTTCTTGGGTGGGGTATTTGCGTTCACCCTACAGATGGTTACAGTAACCGTGTTCTTCTTTACACACATGACGCATTGGCACTGGATCTGTGGTTTCTACCACATTACCTTCCTCCATGTAGAGTATCAGCCCTGGCATTTTGTGCGGTACATAATGCGCATTCCCTTTCTTTGGGTGGAACCTTCTTGCTGTTCCTAGGTGTTGTGATTGTATCTACTTTTTTCCTTCTCCCACAGGTGGCACTGTACTCATGTTGTGCTAGCATTTGTTGAAGTATTTATACTGCACTTGGTGTTGTAGCGGACAGGTACACTCATCCTTTATGGCACTGGTCATCTGCCAATAGCATGGCATGCTGTAGCAAATGGGACTTCTCACTTCTGGTGTGCCCTAGCATGGTTTTCTTTTACTTCAATAACCTACCCATTTCTATGGCACTGGTTTACAGCTTTTTTCCCTTCACAAGTGGGGCATTTCCGCCATTGCATCAGTGTTATCTCATTTGGGAGATTAGGTACTCACGTACTCAGTTTGTGTGAGTCGTCTGCATTGCTCCCATTAACAGTTAGAGCAGTTGTACTGACGTTGTTACTACTGTTGAGGAGCAACACCCTACTTGTTCCCTTCCACTAGACGAATAGTTGCACTCCCCCCAGATACTGTTTATGTCTGCTTGGCTAGTTTCCATAGTCATTAGGTTTTCGTATTGCCCTTTCTGCTGTGCCTGAGTGCATGCACTGTCGATATTTTTGTCTATATCACCAGTTTCTTTCAGGGACTTTCGTGGCGATTGGCCAATGTGTCATGTGCACTTAAAGTGACCCTGAAAAAAATACAAAAAGTGGCCTAGTTTTGTTGTCAGTTTCATGGAAGGCAGGGCAAACAGAAGTAGGTGGTGCCAGCAATACCATATTGTGGCACATTATACCACCCCAATAGAGCCAAATACCACAGTCCATCACAAAATACTGCTGCAAGTAGCAGAAAATATATCCCCAAAAACTTCCACTGGCCAGCCGTGAGGAGGGCCCAGGCAGCCCCTGGGCATCTGCCTTCTGGAAATTTCCCTGTACGGTCTATGGCCAATCCAACCCTGGCCTCCAAACTCCCAACCATTTCTAGTTACTGTCTGTCCATTTTATGCATTCCTCTTTACCCGGAGTTGTTCTGCTATAGCGGTAGATAATCTTTGACAAGTCTACACACTCATGTTTTCAGGTGTTTTTTTTTTCTCCAGCTTCCTGTTAGGTCTGGCAGTCTTCCATGGAGTTTCAGGAAGCTTCTCTCCTCCCTTGCCATGATATTTACACATTTAGTAAGGTTTTTATGTCTAGATCCACCTGTCTTTTTCTTGCTGAGTTCATTGGGGGACACAGCTCCCACGCAGTAAGTACATTAAGTAAAGCTCTTCCTGATGGCACCCACCTGCCATCAGGAAGTAACGGGGTTTACTCTTTGGAGGGATTGAGAAGGTTATTCCAGAACAAAGAGGTGGAGATTTTATCAGACAGATGTCTAGATGTGAAAGCAGATGGATCTATAGGTGCAATAGCCTGGCACTGAAAGGGTTAAAGCAAGAGATGGAACTGTTTGCTTTTTGATAAGCAAGAGGGTACTTTTCAATAGGGGAATATAAGTTTGAGTGGCATATTTCTTGAGTCTTTCTCCGAAGGTAGGAATTGGAGCTGATGGAGCTATACATAAATAAGGAAAGCGTAACGTTGTTGTGGCAACCGGAACCTATTTAACTTCAATAGCAGGAAAGATCTTGCATCCCTGACGAAGGAGTACGCATACTCCGAAACGAGTTGGATGAAGTTTGATCCTCAGAGGTATCCGGACAGAGAGTGTGACGTCACACAGAAGCCGTAACACAGCAACAAGGAATACATACGCCTGGATTTTGTATATATTGTTTGGGAGATTTGAAACCAGCGCAGACACTTTTCAGTTATTCCTTTGGTATCAATAAAAACTACTGTAAAAAAAAAAAAAAAAAGCAAAAAACGTAAAACTTGTGGGGTTTTTTCCAATTCTACCACCATTTGAACTTTTTCCCCACTTCCCACTACATCCTATGCAATATTAAATAGTGGCATTAGAAGGTACAACTTGTCCCACAAAAAAAAAAAAACAAGCCCTCATACGGCTATGCGAACAGAAAAAAAAATTATGACTCCAGGAAGACGGAATAAAAATGAAAACCCAAAAACAAGAAAAATCTGGTTACAGTAAAAAATGACTCAGTCGGGAATCCTTTTGGATATTCCAGCCGGATAATTGCGTTACTTCTGCCCTGAAACGAAGATACGATCTACTCGTTATACTATACTGTTTTTTATAGATTTTATTCTTCTGATGTGTAACATTTTAACAGGTGTTCTGTATGAATACATCATTCCTGCATGTGACCTGTTCTGAGCGATTCTATTGGACAAACACTTTTACATAAACCTGCAGGAATGAACAAAGCGTGGTCATGATTAAGGGTCGTATTTCAGTGATCTGAAATGCATAGATGCTATGTGTTTCATGGTGTATTTACTGCGCTTAAAAATAAAGGTGAACATTTTTATCGGAAGATGGATTTATCTCCTTGTTATGCAGATTATAAAGTCTGTTTTTGAGAATATAAAAATGGAGTCTGTCTTCTGCAGTGTGGATTTTGGCATTATATTTTTTATTTTTAGAAACAGTTTTCTTTTCAGAAAGTAATTAAAATACTAAAAATTAGAGGTCTGTGATCAGGGTCACCTGGAAATTTTTTCAAAGTTTTTAAATCTTAACCCTTTCCTGACATCCGCTGTAGACTATGTATTGTAAAACATTGTACCAATAGTATCAATGAAAATGTCAACTTATCCCACAAAAAACGAGCCCCCACACAAGACCATCACTAGAAAAATGTAAACAAATATGGCTTTAAGTAGAGTTGAGTGAACCTGCCTTTTGGCAGGTTTGAGTTCGGGTTTTAAGTGAATTACGTAATGGATTCTGTTCTCACGCAATCCATAAGGTAATTCAATGCCAGCATGCCAAATGGAATGCCTTTAGAGGCATTCCGTTTTGCATGTCGTCATAATTCACTTAGACCCCGAACTCGAACCTGCCAAAAGGCAGGTTTGTTGAACTGTAGCTCTCAGGATATGGTGACACAAAAAATGTTTTTGTTGTTTTTCTTTTTCAGAAATGCTTTTGTTATTGTTTGTTTTTAAAGGTGGTAAAGCTTTTTTTTTTTTTTTTTTAAACTATGAAATTGGTATCTATGTAATCATACCAGCAGAATAAAGTTAACGTCATTTTTCCTGCACTGTGCCACCCATATAAACAAAACCTAAAAAACAATGGTGGAATAGCTGCCTTTTCTTCTTCCTGATTTCCAAAAAGTGAAATATAAAGTGATGAAAAAGTTTTATAAACCTCAAAATAGAACCAATTATAATGGCAACTCATCCTGCAGAAAATGAGCCCTCACAGCTCCATTGAGAGAAAAAATAAAACTATATGGTTTCAGATAAATCCATTGAAATATGCGCTGCAAAAGCCAATAGGTGGCATTTCCCTTAAAGAGGTTGTCCTGTCCCAAAATCAAAATTATTTTTCTGTGCTCCTAACCCCCCCTCACCATGCATACATATGCCCCCCCTCCCTACTTGTTTTTCATGTCTGAGCTTTCCTACCCCCCTGGAAGACATCACATTATCCTGGCAGATCTGTTTACTTTCTCCCCTTCTTGTTTTGTTGAATACATAACTTTATTGATACACAAGCCTGGCTGCACTGCACAGTGATGAGCCACAGGCTGGACACGCATCATGTATGTGTGCCTGATACACAGCCTGTTGTGTGCAATACTGCCTGCTGAAGTGTGTATCTAATCCCATTTTGTATGATAAAGCCTGCTGAGCTGTGTATCTAATGCCATCTTGTTTGATACATAGCTCAGCAGGCTGTATCTAATCCCATTTTGTATGACACACAGCTCAGCAGGCTGTATCTAATCCCATTTTGTATGACACACAGCTCAGCAGGCTGTATCTAATCCCATCTTGTATGATACTGTCTTCTGAGCTGTGTATCTAAACCCTTATGAACACAACACCATCCATTTTGCGATCCACATTTTTTGCAGTCCCCAGTTCTATGAATTCGAGGACCACATTTTGAGGACCAGAATAGAACATGTTCTATCTTTACTAGAACTGACATGCGGATGTAAGAAACACACTGATGACGTCCATGTGCTTTCCACATCCGTATGTCAGTTCTGCAAAATATAGAACATACCATATTCTTATCCTCATAATGCAGATCTAAAACCCATAGAACTCAATGGGACTGCAAAAAAAAATGCGAATCACACACTAACCTTATTTAGAGGATCTGCGATCTTGCAGACAACAAAAGGGATATGGTTCTGTGCATGAGCCCTATCACTTATACTGAGCGCCCATAACAGTGACATTCACAGTGCCCCCCATAACAGTGACATCTACAGTGTCCCCATAACAGTGACATCCACAGTGCCCCATAACAGTGACATCCACGGTGCTACCATAACAGTGACAACCACAGTGCCATCCCTATTTGCCATCCAGAGACCCCATTGCCATCCTCTTGTGCCATCCAGTGCTCCATGTGAACCAGCTAGTGCCCCCATTGCCATCCAGTGCGCCTCTGCCATCCCCAGTGCCCCTTGTGTGCCATCCCCAGTGCCCCTTGTGTGCCATCCAGTGCCCCATTGCCATCCACAGTGCCCCTCATGTGCCATCCAGTGCCCTTTGTGTGCCATCCAGTGCCCCCTTTGCCATTCCCCAGTGCCCCTTGTATGCCATCCAGTGCCCAATTGCCATCCAGTGCCCCTCATGTGCCATCCAGTGCCCTTTGTGTGCCATTCAATGCACCTCATGTGCCATCCAGTGCCCTTTGTGTGCCATCCAGTGCCCCTTTGCCATCCATAGTGCCCCTCAGGTGCCCTCTTTGCCATCCTCAGTCGCTTTCATGTGCCCCCTTTGCCATCCACAGTGCCCCTCATGTGCTCCCTTTGCCATCCTCAGTGCCCCTCATGTGCCCTCTTTGCCATCCTTAGTGCCCCTCATGTGCTCCCTTTGCCGTCTACAGTGCCCCTCATTTACCCCCTTTGCCATCCATAATGCCCCAGTGATCCTGTAAAGCATAGCGATCAGCCTCTGTGGCTGATTGCTAAGCTGAGACTCATACACAGCGCTTACATTCCCATAGAAGCCTGTACACTGAAAAGACGGCTGGGTGCCGGCGCATGCGCAGTAGTGTGCATGAGTCGGGACCTGAGAAGGCTGGCAGGAGGCGGTGACGTCGGCGCTGGACCGGAAGCCTCGAAATCGTGTTTGGAGCGGTCACGTGACCATGAAGAGGATCCTATGAAAGGCTGCGCTGCGGAGGGTAAGTATACCTGTAATATACTTCCCTCCACAGGTAATTAAAGTTCACCAAATTTAAAGAAGAGGCTGGAGAACCCCTTTAAGAACCCTGCAGTGTACCCAAACAGCAGTTGTCCACATTTATGACATTTGTGTACCCAGTAGATCCTGCCTAACAATTTAAGGGGTGTTGTGTCTCAGATGGCATATAAGATGCACAACATTTTGAACATTGAAATGCCATATCTGTGGAAAACTTGCAATTTTCATTTTGCATGGTCCCTGCTTATTAATTTCTGCAATATACCTGTGGTGTCAAAATACTCAACTCAGCCCCTTAAATATACCTTGAGGGGCATAGCTTTCAAAATAAGGTCAGGGGGTTTCCACTGTACACAGGGGGGTACCTAGCCTTTCTGCTGCCTGAATCGAAAATTGAAAAGACGCCCTAAGTCTAACTCAGTCTAACCCCTGCCCACAGCGCCACTGTTAAAGATATATTTGGAAAATGTTACATACAGTGCTACAAAACATTCAGGGTAAAATAGCACCACATACCTCTTACATCCAGTTATGTCTCCTCTGATGCAGACATTATTTTTCTTCACATTTTCCATTCGGAGATCAGACCACCATGATGACTCCTTTCAGCTGCCTCTCGTCTCTCCAAAGTATGGCATCTTAGATTTCTCACTTTTCCATCATGCTCCCCTTCCTAGTGCCCCAACATTGTTATTCTGCAACTACCCCCAATACTGTGCACTCTGTGCTTCCCAATGCCCCCAATTACCATACTGCCATAGAGATAGTCTCCCCCCATCCTTATAGTGCTCCCAGACTGCTCTCAATTGTAATAGTATCACCCACAGTAACCCAAATAGTGATGATGCTCCTCAAGAGTGCCTCCATTAGTATCAATGCCCTCCATAACAGTTTGTTCATTTGGGGGCATGACCAGTAGCAATGATCTTTTATTTTATTTATTTTTTAATATGTGGAAAGGGGTTGTGTTTCTACATTTTTTATTTTAATAAACCTTTTTACACTTATTTTAAGTCCCTTTATAGGACTTTAACATGTGCTCATGTGATCATGTCTCTGATAGACTGCAATGATTTATAATTGCAGCCTAGGGGAGAATCACTGTCTTCTTATCTGTCACAGGAAGGCACCATAGGAACATAGCTGTGGCAGGGCTTGGATTCTTTAGAAGGCCTGAGGCTGCCATAGCAACCTAACGGCTACCTTGATTTTAGCATGGGGGGAGCCATTCGGTCCCCAGGACTGCAGACCGCTCAGATGCTATGGCTGCAATTAGCATGGCATCACAGGGGTTAAATGTTCAGACATTGCCTCTGGGTGTCTGCTCTATAAATCAGCAGATACCCAACAGCTACAAATATTATCTGGGTTTGAGGAAAAAGGAGAGTTTGCAGAGGATTCTTCTGATAACGAGTAAGCAGGAAAGTCGCTCTTTCATGCAGAAAATACTAACACCCTGGTTAAGGCCTTATTCACACATCAGTGTTTTCCATCACTAATTGTGAGCCAAAACTAGGATTGGAGTCTCCACAGACATAAGGTACAAGGGAAAGATCTGCACCTGTTCTGTGCTTAGAGAAGCACTTGTTTTTAGCTCACAGTCACTGATGGAAGTCACTGACCGAACACTGACATGTGAATAAGGCCTAAGGCAGTTAGAGCCACTATAGGGTTGGATGAGCAAAAGTCGGTCCAGGATGTAATGTTAGAGGGTCTGGGGCCAAGGAAAAGGAAGGCTTTTGATGCCCATAAGAATATTCAGGTGGTTATCGCTAATGAATGGAAGAAACCGAATAGGAAGTTTTTTATTCCTTCCTGAGTCAAAAGAAAATACCCATTTGATGATGAAGTTTCTGCGGTGTGGGATAGAGCTCCAAAAATTGAGTTGAGCCCCCGGTAGCCAAAATGTCCAGAAAAGCTGTGTTACCATTTGAGGATATGTGTTCCCTTAAAGGAAAACTGTCGTCAAAAATGAGAAATATATCTAAAATGTTAAAACATGCAATGTAAGTTTTAGAATTTTTTGTGCTTATATTTTTTTTTTTACCATTAAAGGAAATATTGAAAAAATTCATAATAATTGTGTAGAACTTCCTATGTTGACCAGCAGGGGGAGCACAACTGAAAAGTTGAGTGTAGGGAAGCCGTTTGTAGCCCAGTGCTATAAAGTGTTATCTGGCTATTCCCACCTCCTGTGACATCACGCTGCTCTTACTTGCTTATCTGATAACAAGAGATTGTCTTCCACAATACAGTGTCCAGCGGCCATCTTGTTGTGGTCTCCAGTGTGATAGCATAGGAGGCACAGTCATCAATATTATTTCCAATTGTGATTCTGATTATTCCTCCACCACAGGGATTTTCTCCACTGACAGGTAGCAGAGTTAAGGTGGTAGTGCATGACTGAGTTTGATCTGAGAAACTCTTTCATTGTGCGGCGATGGCCTTTGTCTTTGTACGCCTCTTCCTGGTCTGCGCCCCTGGGCCCTTATCTGTGCCCCACTCCCTCTTTGTCTGTGCCTCTCTGGTTCTTGTCTCTGCTGCCCCCTGTGTGCGCCACCCTGGCCCTTATCTGTGCACCCCTCACCCCCCCCTTCCCCCCACCCGGACCTTGCTTGTGACCCTGCCCTTTACCCCTTATCTGTGCGCCACTGGCCCTTTTCAGTGTAGCCCCTAGCCTTATCTGCGCCCCCCAGGCCTTGTTTGCACAGGTGTACTGTGACATCACTGTGCTTATTATCCCTGTACTGTGACATCACTGTGTTTATTATCTCTGAACGGTGACATCACTGTGTGTATTATCCCTGTACGGTGACATCACTGTGTGTATTATCCCTGGACTTTGACATCACTGTGTTTATTATCCCTGTACGGTGACATCACTGTGTTTATTATCTCTGTACTGTGACATCACTGTGTTTGTTATCCCTGTACTGTGACATCACTGTGTTTATTATCCCTGTACAGTGACATCACTGTGTTTATTATCCCTGTACAGTGACATCGCTGTGTGTATTATCCCAGTGCAGGAAGAGGTAAGTGGTCTGTGTTCGTGTGTTTGTTTTCTATTTTTCAGGGTCGTGAATGCAGAGGACTACGTCGGACCAGCTTTTTTTTTTTTTTTCTTTTTTATAAAATGGTCAAACGGGTCTGGGGGAGTGTTTATTTCAATATATTTACAATACTACAGTTTTAGTAATTAGGGCTATCTACAGACGGCCCTGATTACTAATACTGGGCTTAGTGCTTACCGGTATGGCAGGCCAGCACTAACCCCAACATCTATTACCTCGGCACCCACCGCCACCAGGGGTGCCGGGAAGAGCCGGGTACCCGCAGGACCGGACCTTCTAAATTGAGGGTCTGGCTCTGGGGCGGCTGCAGGCTGGTACCATTAGGCTGGGAAGGGCCAATAACCGTGTCCCTTCCCACCCTGGTAGTGCCAGGCTGCTGGTTGTATCTGGCTGGCGAAGGAAAAAAGGGGGGGAACCCAAGCCATTTTTTTTTACAAAAATAATTAAATAATTAAAAAAAAAATGGCGTGGGGTCCCCTCGTTTTTTTTCTTCGCCAGCCAGATACAACCAGCAGCAGCAGCCTGGCACTACCAGGGTGGGAAGGGACACGGTTATTGGTCCTTCCCAGCCTAATGGTACCAGCCTGCAGCCGCCCCAGAGCCAGACCCTCAATTTAGAAGGTCCGGTCCTGCGGGTACCCGGCTCTTCCCGGCACCCCTGGTGGCGGTGGGTGCCGAGGTAATAGATGTTGGGGTTAGTGCTGGCCTGCCATACAGGCAAGCACTAAGCCCAGTATTAGTAATCAGGGCCATCTGTAGATAGCCCTAATTACTAAAACTGTAGTATTGTAAAAAAAAAAATACACACACACACAAGTATAAAACATTTTATTGAAATAAACACTCCCCCCAGACCCGTTTGACCATTTTATTAAAAAAAAAAAAAGCTGGTCCGACGTAGTCGACCGAATCCGACGTAGTCCTCTGCATTCACGACCCTGAAAAATAGAAAACTAACACACAACACAGTGATGTCACAGTACAGGGAAAATAAACACAGTGCAGTCTTAACCCCTTCATGACATATTTTTTTATTTATTTAAGTTTTACACAATAATATCATTTTTGAAACAAAAAAAATTATGTTTTAGTGTCTCCATTGTCTGAGAGCTGTAGTTTTTTTATTTTTTGGGCGATTCGCTCAGGTAGGGGCTCATTTTTTGTGGGAAGAGGTAACTGTTAGATTGGTACTATTTTTAGGGGCATAAGCCTTTTTGATCGCTTGGTATCACACTTTTTGTGATGTAAAGTGACAAAAATGGCTTTTTTGACCCTGTTTTTATTTATTTTTTACTGTGTTCACCTGAGGGGTTAACTCATGTGATATTTTTGTAGAGCAGGTTGTTACGGACGTGGAGATACCTAACATGTATATTTTTTTATTTATTTAAGTTTTACACAATAATATCATTTTTGAAAAAAAAAAAAAAAGTTTTAGTGTCTCCATTGTCTGAGAGCTGTAGTTTTTTTTATTTTTTGGGCAATTGTCTAAGGTAGGGGCTCATTTTTTTGCGGGACGAGATGACGGTTTGATTGGTACCATTTTTGGGTAAATACACCTTTTTGATCGCCTGCTATTACATTTTTTGTGAGGCAAGGTGATAAAAAATGGCTGTTTTGACCCTGTTTTTATTTAATTTTTTTTATTGTGTTCACCTGAGGGGTTAACTCATGTGATATTTTTGTAGAGCAGGTTGTTACGGACGTGGAGATACCTAACATGTATAGTTTTTTGTATTTATTTAAGTTTTACACAATAATATCATTTTTGAAACAAAAAAAAAATGTTTTAGTGTCTCCATAGTCAAAGAGCTGTAGTATTTTTATTTTTTGGGCAATTGTCTCAGGTAGGGGCTCATTTTTTGCGGGACGAGATGACGGTTTGATTGGTACCATTTTTGGGTAAATACGCCATTTTGATCGCCTGCTATTACATTTTTTGTGAGGCAAGGTGATAAAAAATGGCTGTTTTGGTATAGTTTTTTTTTTTTTTTAATTTTTGCGTACACCTGGCGGGGTGGACCATGTGATGCTTTTATAGAGCCGGTCGATACGGACGCGGCGATACCTAATATGTGTACTTTTTCTTTTTTTTTTTGCTTCATTTGGGGAAAAAAGGGCGTTTTTTTTTTTACTTTTTTTTTTAAAAAACTTTTTTTTTTTACACTTTTTTTAACTTTATTTTTACACTTTTTTTTGCTTTCTTTTTACATTTTTTTTAACTTATCAAGAACCATTTGGATCTTGAAGATCCAGTGGGCTTGATGGCTATACAGTGCATTGCAATAGTAATCTATTGCAATGCACTGTATCAGTGCTACACTAAGGCTGATCAGACCCTGAGGGTCTGATCAGCCTTAGGTACATGGCAGCCAGGACGCTTTTGTAAAGAGACTAACCAATCGGAGCGCTTGCTGGCAAGGGACCACTCTGATTGGTCCCTTGCTGGCTTCCCCGAGGTCTCTGCTCTCCGGGAGAGCGGAGACTTCGGGGCTGTGATGGGTGTCCCCTCCGGTGTCATGTTAATGAAGTCTTCAATAACATGGCGCCTGAGGGGGCAGGCTATCTATGTGTAAAGCGCCTGCGCTTTACACATACTCAGCGCTCCCATGATTTTTCAATAGGGTCGGCTCCGTCCCCACTGGGAATGGAGCATACGACCGTAAGTCATTTGTCTATGTGTCGTTCAGTGACACATAGACATGTGACTATGAAAATGGCAGCCCCCATAAAGTAAAAAAAATGTTAAATACACAAAACACAATACACATATAATAAACTTAATTATACATATAAAAACTATTTTTAATGTTTTATAACATATGTTTTTTTTATTTTTTAGCGATAGTGCCCCTTTTAAGGATCCAATGGACAAAAGGGCTGAAGTATATTTAAGAAAGAACAAGGAGGATTCAGCAGCGGCTTTTATATCTGCCATTGCTGCTACTTCCGTTACCAGGTACCTGAACTATGGATGAGAAAGTTGGAGGCTCACATAAAAGGAAGAGCTCCTAGGGAGCAATTATTATCCTTTTTCCCAATGATTAATAATGCTCTAGATTTTGTGGCTGACGCCTCAGCGGATTCCTTAGGGCTGTTTCACACAAGCAAGTCCATTGGGGGAATCACACTACGTGTGTGAGCGTGATCATCCATTCTGGACTTACAGGAGTGCACGGCATTATACTGATTTATAACGCTGTGTGCCTCTGCTTAACCCTACTTCTACAGGATCATAGTGACATCTTTATGTCACTGGCAAGGGTCCAGGAGCTTCTAGTTCATCAAACAGTTTCTCTGAGGAATGCTATGTCAGTCCTAGGACTTATGACAGCATCTATTCCAGGGAAGAGTGGCCCCTAAAATCATTCGAGGAACCGCCAGACCCTATCAGAATAGGACAGATGCCAGCAATCCCTGGATTCAGAGATCACTATATCTCCTCAGATCCTGAAATCATTGAGGTGGTGGATGGATCTGGAGAATCTGCAGAAGGGAGTACCTTGGAAAAGAGAAGATGTTCTTCTTATCACAGATGTCAGCCTTTCGTGTTGGGGAGCCCCTGTGGAGTCTCTTTTGCTTCAGGGAGACTGGGACAATTACACACAGTGTCAGTCTCACAATTTCAAGGAGTTGACAGTGGTCCTGTTAGCATTGGTTCAAGGCAGGAATGTAAAGGTGTATTCTGACAATGCGACACTTTGTACTTACCTTTTCTTCTGGCAGATGAAGTAGGTAGGCATCCCAGATAGAACAGCTCAGTGTCGGTGTTTGCAGCCTCCTCTTGCCCTCCTGTTGGTCCTGAGACTTAGCATGTTCCAGTTTGCATCAAACTTCTACAGGAAGGTGAGAGGAAGGCATGATCCTGGTTTATCCTGCCTGCAGCTCTGTAGAATGGCCATGGCTGATGTGAGGGGCCCCTGCTCGAGGCCTGCACTTGTTTCTTGGCGTGATGTGCTCCTACAGGCTGTCTGGTGGGCATGTCCTCCTCCTGACCTGATACTCCCAGCATGCTAATATGAGGTCACCAGGCTGGAAGCATCAAGTCCTGCTTTGCTTGTTCTCCTGCTGTTCTTGGCCTCTCAAAGTTCCTGCAAGCACCCTGTAACTGTTAGGCCGTGCCACCCTTCAATAGAGCAGTGCGGGCGGTACATCCTAAACAAATTAGTAACAGTGCAGAGCGCTGTGCAGAATACTCTATACGCAGTTGGTTGGTGCACATCTCTGCTGCCTCTCCCCACTTTCCCCTAGATCAATGGTGGCAAACCTATGGCATCGGTGCTAGAGGCTGCACTCAAAGCCCTCCATGTGGGCACCCGCCCCCTGGAAAAAGTCTATGGTGTACCAATATGCCTTAGACTTTTCCTGCCATTCATTAGCACAGGGCGCACTATGAACAGCACAGGCAGCACACTGAATGTAGGCATGCTATTATAGCTAAATGGTAAAGTACATGGAAGATATACTATACTGGTAATCAGGTTAAATTGCCACCTTGGCACTTTGCGATAAATAAGTGGATTTTGAGTTGCAGTTTGGGCACTCGGTGTCTAAAAGGTTCACCATCACTGCCCTAGATGGTGCCGCCTGAGGCAACCGCCTCACATTGTCTGGCTTGCCCATCAGGAAAGCTGACTGACTAAAGTTGGAGAGCTTCATTTTCACCTTGCAAGCACTAACACATTTAGAATTGCCTGTAAGGATTTGCAGTCTGCAAATTGCAGAAACATATTATTTATAAATAAATATTTATAAATAAATTTGTGTACTGTTACAACACAACATGGGAGGGTGTGATTGCTACATTAGCATCCGTCACCAAATGCTGTAGTTCATTTCCTATTACATGAACCACATTCCCTACATACTGCATATATTGTGATGATTTTTTTCACCAATTGACTCAGTATCTTTACTAAAATAAGTATACTTTTGAAACATAGAGGTAATTCATATTCAGATATGGGGCCAAAGTCTCACCAAGTATATGCTTGGTCATACTGAAAAGAGATCCTTATCAAAAAGCAAAGACAATAAAAGGTAAAACTGA
Source organism: Rhinella marina (assembly GCA_900303285.1). Taxonomy (NCBI): domain Eukaryota; kingdom Metazoa; phylum Chordata; class Amphibia; order Anura; family Bufonidae; genus Rhinella; species Rhinella marina. The sequence goes on along the minus strand of ONZH01019018.1, from coordinate 4,895 downwards.
ATACATTCTTAGATCTGTAAAACAAGTAGCATGGCTTAAACACAGACAGAGGATACAGACACAGCTACAAACTAAGATGAACTGGGTACCAAATAGTTGTCCAGTCAGGGCAAAGTTTGTTCAGCGGCAAAGTTTGTGATCTAACTGGAGGCACCAGTTGGGAAGTATAAATAGGCTGACCAAAGTTGACTAAGATAATCCCAAGAAGTCAAAACATCACAAATTATTCAGTGCTTGTCAGGCCAAATGAAGCATATTTAGTACCCCAAAACATGTTTTTGTCACATAGAAATGTACAGCAATAGCACTGTTTCACTATTGTAGGCACTGGAGAGGGGGAAGATTGTCCACCTTTAGGGGCATTACCATGAGGAATCTGATGACTCCAACCCAGACTCCACCCTCTCCAGTTCCCATGCAGCACAAATGCTACTGATCATCAGTGGTTTATGAAGCTGGACCTTATAAAATATTTTTATGTTGAGGCAACCCCTTAAAGGTACTGAAAAAAACACTAAAATAATCAGGTGCTATACATTACCATGCTCTACAGGAAGTAAAAGGGTTACCTGAGCCCTAAAAAAAGTGTGAAGTGCCAACCTCTGCTCATTGCTGCTGCTGGTCAATGAATGGCCTCAGTGGTCATGTGACCCAGATGCCATTGATTGGCCAGCAGCGGTGACATGAAGGTGGTCGGCTCAACAGATATCTGGCAGGGAACTTCTAGAAGCGGCAGGGACAGAGATACACCACAGGAACCAGGACAACCAGAGCAGGTATTTTTGTTTTTTTCATATATACATGTTTGCACACCATGCCTGGCCATCCTCGATTTTTTCTAGGGTCTGGACAAGCCCTTTAAATTCTGAAATAGGCACACTCATTTCTAACATATATAACATTTTAACATTTGTGGATTTACAAATAATGACAGCTTCTTGTGATTATAAAAGAAGTATACTGTGCTCAAGTAGAACATGTTATGTTTGTGTTTCTAGCTCACTCCATGGGAAGCGCAATGCTTATGCAGAAATCGCTTGGATAGGAGATTAAGAAGGTCAAGAGTGAAACTGACAGCAGCATGATTTTCATTCTCACTGTGCTGATAAATATTTGATTATGTGTATTCTTGGTGGAGTACATATGCCCCCAGCTGATTTCTATAGCTTTTATTGTGTTTTCTCTCAATATCCTGACCATTTCATTAGATGGAGAAGCTATGTCTCCACAAGTAAGTGACAGCAAATATTTTTCAAGTGCATCTATCAGATTTGTATCTATGACACTGGCTGACTGTTGCATGAGCTCTTTGGCAGCTAAAGACATCTATGTTAGTTCCATGTTCATATGTTCCTGCATTGCTGAAAAACATGAAGCTTTAATATATGTAAATGAGCCTCTAGGAGTGACTGAGTGTTGCCATTAGAAGCTCTGCTCTTTCTGCAGGTGCACACCCTCTCCAATTTCACAGGGCCAGGTGTGATGAGGTTTTCAATGCCTGACCCTGTCAATCAAAGTAGAGAGGCTGCGGCGTCTGCAGAAAGAGCAGAGTCTCTAGGTATAACGGCAACACCCTGTCACCAGGAAATGGTGCCACAGTACGTTGTAGGAGTAGCTCAGCTGAAAGTAATGATACCTTTCACTTAGCAATCCATTGCTTCATTCTCTAGCAAAAGTACTTTTGTTGGGGGAGATCTAACGCGACAACCCTTTGTCCACCTCTGTCCTAATTGATGTACTGAGTGCATGCAGGAAGAAATACACCAGAATACAAGACTCGGGTATAAAATCCTCTCTCAGTAAGAGTAGGAGCGCAATGACTTGCTTTATTAGGCACACAGTGGTTTTTGTATGTACATCAGAGGGGGCGTCCCCCTGAGGCTGGTGGCATTGTTTCATTGGCTTAAATACAAAAATAAGAAAATAGATAACACTTGGCATCTGCGCAGCGTGCATTATTTTACAAACTTTGGTATGCAAACTATGTAAACATCTAGGTGCCAGCGCCATATTGTAATGGCTTCACATTAATATCATGTCATCCTCAACACTTTCAGTCGATATACAACTGAGCAGTTAAAATGTAACTGTCTCTTTTTTTTTTTATTTGCTAGTTTATTAGAGCTAGGCATGTATACCCAAGTTAGTCTGTCAATTATTGTCCAAGGATCTATAATTACCTTATAATAACAGCTTTCATTAATGTCCTCTGTCCCTTTCCACTGGTTCCTTTAAAGACTGTTGCTATGGCTTGTCTGTCATCCCTTTAGTATAAACAGGAGACAGAGGATCATTGCATGCCTGCATTAAATTGCAAAGTGAGGAGGCGTGTCTCTCAGTAATCTAATCTGATTGGCTGGCAGGAAGCTGCTGGCTACAGCAAGTGTGTATGGGAAGTGAGGGAAGGTAGTTTTGGCCTCAGAGAACTAGCAGAAGAGCCATCTTGAGAAGATCCTCATATTGTAGAGGTTAACATATGCTAAAATTGATTTTTGGAAGAAAACATGACATTTACACTTTAAGAGCATGTTCAGCTGGCCTAAGCCACTCTGTGCAACCTAACTCATTCTGCTACCTGTACCAGCCCTGTCCTCTTCTGGTTAATTGACAGGAGTAGGTTCCTGCATAGTTACCTTGCCTCGTCCTGTCAATCAGGAAGGAGAGGGAGGAGTTGGCCGAAGAAGCAAGAGGAGAAAGGGTGCACATTTTTGCCCTTTTACTCTACTTTACGGCCATACTCTAAAGGAATTCACTTTTTTTCTTAGAATACATACAGTAACACCTCTCTGAGCCAACCAGCCAAATTTGCACAGAAAAAAATGTTTTATTGGGGTAGTCTCAAAGAAAAAAGTACACAAAATACACTTTGAAAAATAAACACATTGAACCCAAAATCATGTTGTTTATGATTTTTATCACATCAACATATTACACACAAACAGGCCCAGACTCGGAATAATAAGACATTTGTGATACTGTATACAGGTTTCCCTAGCCCACACACAACTATAGATGCTTAGTGCAGTTCAGTGCAGTGCTCTTAGGCTGTAGTCTTCCCTTCTTTGACAGCCTCCCTTGACAAGTGAACTGCTCCTGGGCATTCCAGTCCAGAGATGAGGTGCATCCCAGACCCGCTCAATGTAACAATGCTGGTTGTTCACAAGACCACAGAACTGGACTTCACCTATATAAGTCATCTTGTCCAAGTCAGTGTCTCTTGGTACTCTGAAATCACCAGGGGTTACAGTAAGACTGAATTGCACAACAACTGGATAGTTGCAAGAAATATATATATATATATATATATATATATAGTATATACAAGTGCATTTCATTAAATTAGAATATCATCAAAAAGTGTTTTTTTCAGTAATTCAGTTCAAAAAGTAAAACACATATATGAAGTCATTACAAACAGAGTGAACTTTTTTAAGTGTTTATTTATGTTAATGTTGATGATTATGGCTTATAGCCAAGGAAAACCCAAAATTCATTATCTCAGAAAATTAGAATAATTAACACAAAACACCTGCAAAGGCTTCCTAAGCCTTTAAAAAGGTCCCTTAGTCTAGTTCAGTAGGTGACACAATCATGGGGAAGATTGCTGACGTTACAGATGTCCAGAAGGCTGTCATTGACACACTCCACAAGGAGGGTAAGCCACTAAAGGTCATTGCTAAAGAAGCTGGCTGTTCACAGAGTGCTGTATCAAAGCATATTAAAGGAAAGTTGAGTGGAAGGAAAAAGGGTGGTAGAAAAAGGTGCACAAGCAACAGGGAGATCCGCAGCCTTGATAAGATTGTTAAGAAAAGGCCTTTCCTAAATTTGGGGGAGATTCACAAGGAGTGGACTGCTGCTGGAGTCAGTGCTTCAAGCGCCACCACACACAGACATATCCAGGACATGGGCTACAAGTATCGCATTCCATGTGTCAAGCCACTCATGACCAATAGACAATGCCCGAAGTGTCTTACCTGGGCCAAGGAGAAAAAGAACTAGACTGCTGCTCAGTGGTCATAGGTGTTGTTCTCAGATGAATTGCATTTCATTTGGAAATCAAGGTCCCAGAGTCTGGAGGAAGAGTGGAGAGGCACTCAATCCAAGCTGCTTGAGGTCTAGTGTGAAGTTTCCACTATCAGTGATGGTTTGAGGAGCCATGTCATCTGCCGGTGTAGGTTCACTGTGTGTTATCAAGACCAAAGTCAGTGCAGCCATCTACCAGAAAATTTTAGAGCACTTCATGCTTCCCTCTGCCAACAAACTTTTGGAGATAGAATTTTTATTTTCCAGCAGGACTTGGCACCTGTCCACACTGCCAAAAGTACCAATACCTGGTTTAATAACCACAGTATCACTGTGCTTGATTGTCCAGCAAACTTGCCTGACCTTAACCCCATAGAGAATCTATGGGGTATTGTCAAGAAGAAGATGAGAGACACCGGACCCAACAATGCAGACAAGCTAAAGGTTGCTATCAAAGCAACCTGGGCTTCCATAACTACTCTTCAGTGCCACACTGATGCACTGATCACCTATCAATACTGGTAGACAAAAAGGTACTGAAAATAAACCCACTTATAAATTGATACATTTCAGGATGTGAATGATGATAGCCACAGATGAAAGAATTGAGAGACTAGCAATGGAGCAGATGGGTAATATTAATGGAAGACAGGTTGAGAGTGAATGAATAACAGAAATCGATATACTGAAGCAGCAAGACAGCCAACACAAACCAAAAAACAGCTTAGCAAACTGACAAGCTTCAGTACCGAAAACAATGGGGAACCACATTTCCCAGGAGAAACTGATACAAAAGACCACACTAAGATACTGAACCTGAAGACAAATGATCATAGCCAAAGAAACAAAAGGTGTGGACTTATAAAGACATT